>NQII01000032.1:1040449-1065173 GCA_002778355.1 Clitarchus hookeri
AGCGGCTAATTACCTGGCTGCAGTCGAGTGTTTGGGTACTTTATTTACACACATTTTAAACAGTCAATATGTGTGAAACTTGGAAGTATTAGGAATTCAGGGAAATTGGCAAATAGCACAATTTCAATCATAATAATAAAGTATTTCACAATTAAAACTGACATCTGCTCGTCAAAAAGGCGAAATTTTGTAGTTTATAGTCATTCCAGAGGCATTTATAAATTAACCGTGGCACAGAGTAAGACTGAATGACAAAATATCACATTAGCATAAATATTATTAGCCGCAAGAATGACTCCTATTCAAACACCACGTCACGCATGGTTTTAATGAATAAAGAACATTTATTTTCGCTTTGTTGCTGTAGTGGGAGGGGAGTAAAAAAAAAAAAAAATGGCTAGTCGGCCTTAGAAAAGCTTGGCGATTGCAGGCCGAATCCAAATTATTAGCAAACAGAATCGCTTCACACAGAAATATGTTACGTTAAAATATTTATAAAGCTCACGGAAAATTTAAAACTCTGAGAATTCGTTTGCATATTTGCACTTTACACATGAAAAACGTGTCATTTCAGGGCGACGTGGTTTCCGAAGTGAGCCGCGCAAACTGGCCAACAGATAGCAGCAAAGTCACCTGTTTTGTTGCTGTGTCGTAGAAATGCGTCTAGCACGCCCTTTTAAAAGTGAATTTTTTATCTCGTGTGGGCTCAAAACAATTTGGGTTTGAAAAATGTATGATGTCAAATTAATGCAGAAATATTTTAAAAATACTGTGCGATAGATGTCCAGCCTCTTCAATTAATATGAAGCATTCACGTGGCGGCGTTAGCAGTAAGCACTAGCTACGGCCTATGATGTGAAGACATAAACGAAGCTAAACTATCACATACAGTGTTCCATTTTGTTCAAACACCTAAACATTATTATAGAACAAAGTTTAATTTGTTACACTAATAACAGCCGTTTTGTAACGATATAAAATAAAATACATAGACATTACATCATCATCTACGATCTTCCTGCCCGCATATTTTTCCGATGTCTGTTGTGCTAATGTAGACTGTCAAAATAGTCAACCAGAAATTTTATTACAATCTTTCTCGCATCAGCTGATTCAGAATTTTGTGTATGTGATGATGTTAATATCATTTATGACATTGCCACACACTGACTGTCAAAAAATCGAATTCTTGTATGACCATATTATTTGTTTACATAACCTACTATACAGTATGTAGGCCTAAAGTTAACATAACCCCCCACCACCCCCACTATCGCTTTAACCGTGAAATCGGTTATCCGTGAACCCTTAACCAGTCATTACTCCGAAAAATCTGGAGTTGACTGTACTTACAAAATGGCTACAGATGATAGATAGATAGCGAGCTTCAAGAGCCAAAGGAGTACAATGCCTGGGAAGTAGAGCCTTCAAGAGGCATGGCAAGAGAGAACTCACACAGACACATGGGGCAGCAGTGGTTTTTCAGCAGCACGGGTCTGGGGCAGGTGACGGGCGGACAGGCCTGACTGTAACACTGGGTGCGCCCCGCGACACACTCGCAGCTGCGACATGCCCCATCCTGCCAGGTGGCACCGTCCGAGCGCCCCTCGCCACAGGCCCGGCCAGCCTGGGAGGGCCCCGAGCGTGGGNCCCGAGCGTGGGCGGCAGCGAGGACAGCAGTCCGGCATCGTCATGGGGTGGTTGCAGGGAGCCGGGGGGCACCGCGGGGTCTCGCACAGCACACGTCCCACGTGGCACAGGCAGTGCGTGCATGCGTCCAACTGCCAGGACTCCCCTTCCACGCGGTATGCTCCGTCCACCGACTGACAGACCATGGCCGCATGCCGAGGTGGGACCCCCAGGACATCCCCGTCGCAGTGCGGGCAGCAGTCCCGCACAGAGTCAAACACTGGGTCCGTGCAGTTGGGGACAGGACAGGCTATCAGGTTGCACATCTCCACTCCGCCATGACAGTAGCACTCGCGGCAGCCATCGAACCACGTCTCCCCCTCGTCGTGCACCCGTCCATCTACAATGAGACATACTTTCAACATTGCTGACAGCCTCATGGCATGGAAAGCTATAATGTATACCTAGAAAAGTGTAAACCTCTCAACTGTCTGATATTTTTTGTATTACAGGAAGTTCAATTATATGATTTTGCAGACATTACTAAAATCCTTCAGTATATAACTTTATAGGGAATGTAACATTATAACACAAACATTCGAAAATTATTTTAAACAAAATTAAGTTTGTCTATGGTGCATAAAAATTGTTTTTTTTTNATTATAACACAAACATTCGAAAATTATTTTAAACAAAATTAAGTTTGTCTATGGTGCATAAAAATTGTTTTTTTTATAAATTAAATTAACTTTTACAAGTTATAATTAAATCTCAACAAAGACAAATAATTATAACCCTGCAANTTTTTTTTATAAATTAAATTAACTTTTACAAGTTATAATTAAATCTCAACAAAGACAAATAATTATAACCCTGCAATAAAACTTTTCATCCCTTTCACAATACATAATGCAAAATGTTAAAAAGAAGTATGTGAACAGTTGGCCTGATTTTTATATTACAGGCGGAGAATTGCTTCCACTTGGTAATGGCATTTAATTATTGGCAGATTAAGTAGTTTAAGTCTCCTACCTTCTTGGTCCTAGTGAATAATTTTCAATTCATAGAACTCATAATGCTTACCATACTTATTAAATTGATTGTAAATTTGATCTTTGTTGGGTTCAGATTCCATATGACAAAAAGAAAATAAGCTTTGGCAGAAAAGTAACTTACCAACTAGTGATGCATCAGAGTCATACAATGCAAGTTGGCTATCATGAAATGTCAGGTTTTACCCTATTTCAAGTACGAAATGAACGCTCAACCAAAGTAATGTGTGATGCGGGAACTGAGCAGAAATACGCCCAAATGAGATAAATATATTCAAATTAAATAAGTGTACTTGCTTCTTATTTGAGAAACTGACATAAAAATTTTCTGTACCATTGAACATTTCATAATAATGCATATTTTATTAATCTTAATAAATATATATGTATGTACATATATTAAAAGATTATAATGTTTTACGAATTACATTTTTCTGTCCCTATGAAAATTATTTCAAATTCATGTCAAACTAAGAAACAGGACTCACAGCCATATAACTTTAATTTGGCCAGAACAGCATTACCCCAGACATTTTATGAAAAATTAAAAATTAAAATTTTTCCTAAGTTTGTATGACAGGATTCTTCACTTCACGCAGTTTATAAGGGAGAAATAAACTTTTAAAACTTGGAAGATAGGATATTTAAGAATTGTTTAACTTTTTGTAATTTGTGTGGAACATTCATTTCTTTTTTTTTTTTCCCAGAGACTATTGTAGCACCCAGCCTAACGGGTGAGATCTGGTACGGAAATGTTTTTCATACACCATTTAGTAGAGTGGAGAAGTTTTGGCGGCTCTTAATATTGAGATATTGAGAGCTGATGAGGGTAAAGCGAGGTGAGTATGGAGTAGCACCGGAATGCAAATGCGAGGGAAACGGGAGATCCCTGACTAAACTTGTAAACCAGTGGCATCGTCCGGCACAATTTCCACGTGTGACAATATGGGAGTGACCCCGCCAGGAATCAAACCCTGCTCGCCTTGGTAGGAAGTGAGTGCACTAGCCATTGCACTACCGCGGCGTCGATAATACATGTACTTGGAATAAGGAGTGGGGAAGACCAGCGCAGTTGGTCAGAAGTGAACTCTCAATCTACGAAATTCTAATCCGGCAAAACACACATTGATAGAACACACACCCTCATTCCTTACATGTAAAGTGTAAGAGATAATTCATTAAAAAAAAGATTTATCTCCCCAGCCAAAACATACACATCATGTTTAAAAACACGCCAACGCCATATCACAAAAATTACTTACTTCCATGTCAGGGCTACATATCACACTGTGAGCTGACCAAGGCATGTATGGGCACGTTCTTGGTGGAAAGTGAACCACTTACAGAAAT
Source organism: Clitarchus hookeri (assembly GCA_002778355.1). Classification (NCBI taxonomy): domain Eukaryota; kingdom Metazoa; phylum Arthropoda; class Insecta; order Phasmatodea; family Phasmatidae; genus Clitarchus; species Clitarchus hookeri. Next base: position 1,044,481 of record NQII01000032.1, read on the forward strand.
CACACATGTTGCGTGCCATGTATTATCTTTCGTGTACAAGAACATTTTTGACTGTGTTCTGTTTCTCCATATGCTATCTTGGTTAGTTTTCTCTGTGCGCACGAGTTCACGNACAAGAACATTTTTGACTGTGTTCTGTTTCTCCATATGCTATCTTGGTTAGTTTTCTCTGTGCGCACGAGTTCACACATGGTAGTTGCTGCTTTATCATGGTATGTACATCTAGCATGGTTTGTAGAAGGCTTCTCAAGATAGAAGTTCAGAGCTCTTATTTTTTATCACGTACAGGTGTTCCCAACAAAGTTAGCTTGCTTTTTTTTTTTTCTTCGGCCAGCTAATTATTACCTGCATTTCCCCCAGAACATTTTTTTTTATCGCTCGACTTAATGTAGAGCAAGCCAAAGACTTTCATTAGGGGGGGTTTTTTTTTTTTGCTATGGGACTCAAGCTTTACGAGAGTCAAAAATTTAATAATTTCACCTGCCTTAACCCAGAAGTCCTGCCATTGCTCACTGGGAATTATAATGAACTGGTCACAGGGGTCATTTGCGAAGCAGAAGTTACAGAGGTATAAACATGTGTTGTGCTTTCTTATTGCAGTAATAAATTACTTATAAAATCAATATTGCACTTACTTCTTCTGCGTCGTTACAAATGTTACAATCTTCACATGATACTTTGAATCTAATGAGAGGGTACATTGGAGGAACAATCAGTTACATTTTGGTAGTAGCATTGAGCTGTGAATTATAATATGCATGGCAAGCATCAATATTTATAGAAANACAATCAGTTACATTTTGGTAGTAGCATTGAGCTGTGAATTATAATATGCATGGCAAGCATCAATATTTATAGAAAACCTGTACTTATGCTCACCTGAAGATGCACAGGAAGTTCCTATGAAGTGTACTGTAGGAGAGAGATCTACTGAACTCTTAGCAGACGCTGCAACAGAAGAGATGCACGACATGAATCAGCTAGCGTTAATTTTTTTAAGTGAGACATCAGTCAAAGCTCATGCTACTATATAAGTATAATAATTAAACACTGAATGCCTCATTCAGTTTAAGACATCATTTATTTTAACTGCTATTTATTAATTCTCCCACTTTATGCCAACTGGGTAGAGCCGAAAACAAGCAACATTAACTCTAATACTTAACTAAATACAAAAGGATGATTTGGGATTCAAACTCAGAATCTTGCACATAGAAGGTGATGCTCGACCATCTTTGATCATGGAGTTCACCAGGACAGGACAAAGTGAAATTTGTGTAGCTTTTCACTAATGCCAAACTGCACTAGAGTTGGATATTTTTGTCTCGTCACCCAACTTGGAGGTACACTGCCTGACATCTACCAGGAAGTTTCAACATACAAAACCTCAATCTAGTATGAAATCAATATTGAATTGGTCCACCCTTCGCTGCCACCATGGCTATGTTTACACTGGAAGGGCTTTACTCTGGATTTGTGCAGGAAATTAAGTTTTGTTCGCATAGACAAGGTCTTTGTACATTTCAGCCTGATGATAAGAGTAGTCCAGTAGATTTTTAAAAATTACTTCCATAAACCATTTATGCATAGACGTAGCTTTGTTTTTGGGGGAAAATGACATGTCAGTATATTAAAAATGTTTATTATAGGAAGCAGATAATGTATGTATAAACAACACACAACAGCATAAGTGGTGTGTTTGTAATCATAATTTTACAGTCAATGGAGATTAAAATTATTGCAAGAGGATTACTCATTTAAGTGTCAAATGATTTAAAAGCAACAAACTATGGCATGACTGTGTCAGTTGTGAATGTCGAAGCTGTTAGTGTTCAAACTTTGTTTACTTTGATAAATGGATCCTAACATGGTTTTCGTCAAAAATAGTTCCCGGTGACATTTTTTGTAATTATAAATTTTTAAAAAATGTAATCTTAAAAATTATACTACGACACGTGTATTGCGAAATCACGTACTTGTTTGTATTCCACTTTCTTACCACAGTAATGTGAAAGTGTTGAATTAAAATAGCAAGTTGAAAACAATCTATCCGTCTCAAGACATTCACACACACAGAGCCATAGCAACCCTCACCAGGCCGTGTCTCAATTGGCCCAGAGAGCGTTCTCTTGTGCTCTTGCTCTCACGATCACATCATTATGATGTCAGAGAGAATGCTCTCTGGTCATCTCAATTCCTCGGAGAGAGCACGAAAGCGCGAGAATACAGAGAGCATTAAGTTATCTACTCGTTGGTGCTCTCTCGCACTCTGAACCCAAGTTATATTTTACCTGTAAGTGAATAATTTCAACTGTTTTAGTAACCAAATAACTTACGTTAACACATATTTATATATACACTGCTCAAAAAAAAATATTTTGGTCGACTGTAGCATTTAACCAGGCAATGTTTAAACAATGACTGTTGTTTGGTCTTGTTCCGACATGCTGTCCAAAACAAAACAGATTATGAAACGATGATGGTTAACATCATCGTTATCCCCTCTACAATATCGTAAATATATTGTGCAATGTCGAATACTAAAGTGGCGGATCAATGGGGGAATAGTCTTGCACCTTAATCTAGGGTATGTAAGTGACTAGCTAATGTTTGTAGATATTGCGTACATACACGCTTGGTAATCTGAGTACGAGGATCTCAGGCCTTGTGGTAGGACATGCTCGGGTGAGCTNATATTGCGTACATACACGCTTGGTAATCTGAGTACGAGGATCTCAGGCCTTGTGGTAGGACATGCTCGGGTGAGCTAATGAATCAGAACGGGGCTTCGGTTCTGGTCAACTTAAGTGAGCACTGGTCATGTCTGCGTTGAGAGGGCGTGATCACTCTCCCTTGCTGACTGGGCGGCCGAGGCGCGGTATGGCCGTTAATGGCTAAGAGTGCCACGTTAAAATATAAAAAGTATGGCTGTTACGGCTGTATTACATACTATATATAGTCCAAATGTGGTACCTAATGAATGTGGAAACTGTTCGCGCAATCGCACTGTTGCAGGAAGGACGGTCTATTCATCCAATGGCTGCAGAGCGCAATGTGGCGAAATCTGTTGTTGGAAGGGCGTGGAGTGGATTCAGGGAAACGGGAATGTACACTAGGAGACTAGGCCAGGGTAGAANAAATCTGTTGTTGGAAGGGCGTGGAGTGGATTCAGGGAAACGGGAATGTACACTAGGAGACTAGGCCAGGGTAGAAAGAGGAAACCTCACACCAGAGACGACCGATATGTGGTCAACCATGCACTTTTGGCGGCGCAGTGCTACTGCTCGGGATGACCAAAATGATCTGAGGGCAGCAACTGGTGCAAATGCCAGTGACCAAACCATTCACAGCAGACTTGGAGAAGCAGGCTTAAGGTCACGAAGGTCTCATGAAGGCCTGTGATTAGCACCTCGTGACGAGACAGATCAATTGTGATTTGCACAGACACATCCGAACTGGCAATTCAGACGATGACGGAATGTGCTATTAACAGATGAATCACGCTTTCGTCTAATGCAGTATGATGGACACCTGTGGGTGTATTGTTTCTGGAGAGAGCAGTATACAAATGCAGCAGTTCAGGAAGGGGACATGTTTGGCGTTGGGTTTGTCGTCGTGTAGGGTGTGGTCACTATTGACGACTGAACGGACGGTATGGTGCTCCGATATGAACTTACTGCTGCCAGATTTATAAAATAAATTGCACTCGATCATGTTATGCCCATTGCAGCAGAGATGAGGCCCCAGGTTGTGCTGCAAAAAGACAATACAAGAGTGTATACAGCAGCCGCCCCCAAACTCCAGATTCAAACCATGGATTGCCCACGAGTCCTGACCTCAGTCCCACTGAGCACGTATGCGACAAGCTAGACCAATGAGTTTGATGTCATCCTAGGGCCTCTCATGCAACTCAAGAATTTGCTGATGCTCTCGTCGACGAATGGGAGAACATCCCGTAAGTGGAGGTGCCTCGACTGGCCAGAAGTGTTCATCGAAGGTCTGAGACTGTCATACGGGCACATGGTGGTCATACCAGATAATGAAGGGTTTCCTTATGGGAAAATGTCACGTGAATGGGATGATGATTCCACTTTGGTTTAGGACGTACTTTTTAATGTCCGCTTGCAGCATCCATTTGTACATTAAGACATAAACTATTGTGTTCTACTGTTTGGTAAAGGTTTTGATGGTCTGCTGATACATAATATATCACTGTGTCCTAAATTCGTTTAACAATATATGTGTTCCAAATTTTGTCCCACTAATTGTTTTGAGCAGTGTATATAGATAAGGATTGCTGATAAAGTCTCATATTATATATCACTTTGCTGCAACATGACTGTAATTTATAAAACAAAAATAATAGTATTTTATGCGCTAACAATTATTCTGATAGTGCTATAATCATTTGTGAATATTTATTGAACATATATAAATCACTTTCGCAGCTACGACTGTGATTTTAACTTAACATCATTTTGTGCGTTTTTGGCATCAGTTGTCTACGTGACTTTAGAGAAAAACGAGAGAGTGGTGTTCTCAGTTTCGCAGAGCGAGTGTGTGAGAGCGCAAAGCTGTGCTCTCGCCAGGTTGAGCAAAAGAGTGCTCTCTCGGGAAGAGTATTCTTGAAATTGAGACATGGCCTACGTATTAGCAGCCTTACCTCGGCACTTGCAGATGGTGCATCCACGATCATTTGTGCGCAGGCCGTGCACGCAGCTCTTGGTGCAGTCAGTCAGTTGGCGGCACTGATTGCAGCGGCAGATGGGACAGCCGTCCTTGCTCAGGCGGTAGCCGTGGGAGCAGTTCTTGTGACAGCCGACGAGGGGAGGGCAGGTGGGCGGGGTGGCACACTGACACAACTTGTTGCCGTGGTTGTCTTGTTCATAGCCGTCAGCGCAGTCCAGCACGCACTCATCTGTGCATGTCAGTACACAATACAGTTTTCAAAAATATAATTTAAACATTTTTTTTCTAAAAGCTTTATGAGAATTTTTTTGCCAAGTGTAAATTCTTCCGACAAATATACTTTTATAGAAACACACAAATAAATACAGTACTTTCCTAAAACCAAGATATGCCAAATGTAATCTTTAGATATTTATTTTTCACCTGCTTTTCTTGTAAATACTTTCTTAAATTTGTCACTTGAAAGGCAACCTTAAAGTATAAATGTATGTTGAAAATGAGATAAAGTCTTTCTGGAAAAACTGTACAGTTTCCAAAGGACAGCGGTGCAGTCCGCAAAGCCACCAGCAGATGCAGGGCAGCCAGCCTTGCAGTCCAGCCCATCTGGTTCCAGAGACTCCTTGCCTTTCAGGGGGTTCCCAGAGGAGCCACATGCAATATCGGCAGTTCGTGGGAGCTCTGCTTGGCAAAGGTGGCCGCTAAAGAAGTTACAGGACTATGCATCTTTCCAATCCCAGTATAGAGTAATAGTATGGTTGGGACTGTTGTGTTGGTAACACGGGTAACTGGAAGGTAAACATGTTTCTGTGCAGTCTTCTGGTGGCTTAAGTGATGTCTGTATGTGCCATGTGGCTCACATATAACAATCAGAAATTTATATTAAGAAGCAATGGTGAAGGAACGATATTGGCAAACTGTATGCTAATGACCTTAAGAATGTTGTTTCTCGACATTGCCGCTGAAAGTGAGAAGGGCCGCCGTACATACCTGCCTTACACTGACAGAGGAAGCAGCCTGCGGCATCCCTCACGAAGCCCTGCAAACACCTGAGGGAGCAGTTGTTGAGGGCCGGGCAGTGCGGTGGCACAACCACCACAGACGTTGCTGCACAACATAACGTAAGCTCTGCATAAGCATCCACCACCAACACTTCTTAGTTTGGCTTGAACAAGGCTGTGCATTCTGTGCTTAGGCGAGGGTATGAAACACATTAGCCTTACATCAAAATGATTCTCATAGCTATGTTGGCTCAGCTTATTATAACACGCATCTGTCTTTCTCAATGCAGTTATTATGTTGACAAATAATACAGACCACTTCTGTTTNCAGTTATTATGTTGACAAATAATACAGACCACTTCTGTTTCAAAACAGATAGCATATCACCTGAATTTGTACTGTAACACACACACACATGCACACACACACACACACACACACTAGCAACCATTCTCTTGTGTTGATAAAAAATTCATTTGACACAGGCCACACCCCTATCACTATTCACTAAAATGAACGACTATGTATTTAAGTTAATGTTGCCAGCATCATCAGCATGAGAGTTTTTCAGAATATATCAACTAGTTTTGAATAAATAATTATTTCACATGGTAAGTGGCCTCTAAACTACATGTTCTGCGTATCATTGAACATACATCATGAGTCAGAATGCGCAGAGTTGGATTCGAACCATTCCTGCGAAACCAAAACAACAGAGGCGCTACACTACTAATACAGTAAAAAAAAAAAAATTAAGGTGAGAGAGGTACTCACAGTTGCAGAATGGGCAACAATCGTCGGGCACGTAGGTGGGGTTCACGCATGACACTTCGCACATATACGCCTGGCACTTCTTGAGGCCGTCCACGCACACACACGAGGTGCAGGGGTCCTCCTGCCAGGAGTCGCCATTCTGCAGGATCTTCCCTTGGGACGATACGCAGCCGTGTGGGCCCGGGGTGTCGTTGTTCCCCGCCATGTCCACTGCAACAACACATACCGTTGCTGTCAGCACTCGCAACCGTATAATGCATCCCAGCTATTATACCCACAATTACTCAAGACGATGCTAAGTCCTATACAGGCATGATCATGGGGTTGTATGGTAATGCACGCTGTCATCACCCCTTAAGCACATGTTAAAAAAGACTCTAATCTCCTGCCCTGTAGTTTATGAATTCCCAAGAACATGACAAGTGTGAGACCTACTGTATTTTTGTTGTTTTATTTGATAATTTTATTGTATAAGATGAAGATTAGCTCCAGTATTTATGAAGAAATCACCCCTAATATGATGAATCTGTGTTGGGCCTTATCTAGACCTACTATACATTAAATCAAGTAGTCAATCAAGACCAGGGTCCTGGAAAATTGGACAGCCTGTTACCAGAATTGTGGCCGCACCTATGAGATTATATCATGTATTGTGCCTTCATCTGCTGTAGTGATTCAGTTTGCACAGTGATGCATTCTGATTCAGCGGTGGAATTCTGGAGCAAGTACGGACTTAAACCCCTTCATCACAAAATAATAACAATGATGATGATGATGATAATAATGATGAAAATTATGATCATTATGATGGTAATAATAAAAATAATGCTGCTAATAATAACAGTAATAATGATAATAATAACCACANATAATAAAAATAATGCTGCTAATAATAACAGTAATAATGCTGCTAATAATAACAGTAATAATGATAATATTAATAACAATGAGATGATATTAATAATGATTACAAACAACAATAATAAAGATGATAATAATAACAACAAATATAACAACAATAATTATTACTATTATTATTGGGATTGGTCAGTATGTTTTGAATATTGTTACAATGAAAAAATTGTAGTTTTCTACAAGTTGTCTCAGCATTTTTTTTTCTTTACTAAATAAAATGGTAATTAAATTTTTATATTTATCAGAGATTACATTTAGTTAGCACTTTTGGCTTTCCTCCTCACCCTCCGTTATTTGACGCATGTGGGCGCCATTGGCAGGGAAAGTCTAGCTGTTAAATCCTAGCTGCAGAAAACTCTTTATTTTTTTAGCAGTCTGGTCCCAGTAAAAGTGGTGTGGAACGCTCAGCCTTTACTGGTATGTCTCGGTGTTGCTAATGACTATGAGTATGGCCTACGAGGGATTCCCCATGGAGAATGTTGTATTATAAAAAATAAGGCACCCACGGTTGCTATAAACGTTGTATGTAAAATTGAGGAAATTAAAGAAATTATATTGTCGTGACCTGTAAAAATGTTAGTCTGTATCACGGGCCATTTTCACATGCGATGAGGCAGTAGCTGAGATGCAAGTTGTTGGGGAGAAGCCATCAGCTGTTGGCTAAGCTTACATTCGTGAGAGGTGGTGTGGCTTTCCGCGAGGTCAACGCCTCTCTCACGTCGCAACTGTAAGTTCAGCAGGCAGCAGGCGGGCAAGCCTGGCAGTTCAGAGAGTAACTGGAGAGTGGTCATATCCGGGATCGCTGAACAGAATCCTGCTGCTCTCAGTTGGCGAGCGAGGCATGCAACGGCTCTCTGGCTTAGGGTTAGGAGAGTTCAGTATGTTCGGACGCAAGAGTATCATGTAGTGACAGGTGGGAGGTCTTTGACCCTTGCCTAAAAGCCATTAATGTTAGGTTTTAGGGTTAATTTGAAGTGGAACTTTGCCAGGTGTGGTGTTGAAAAATATGTAGAGTTGAGGACGATGTTATGTGTAAAAGGGTCACGTAATATAAAACACAATATGATGTCAGAAGTCTGGTCTTAAGAGAAACAAGCAGTTTTCTACTTGGGAGGGAACCAGCACAGCTAGCAGAATGCATTCCGCTGCAGGTTTTTACTAAGTGAAACGAGTGTCCCAACGAGGCCAGAGGTAAACAGCATGAATGCGACCGGAAATAAAATGGCGCAATTTCAGATAGTACCACCTGAAAACTTTGATTTTCGCAGGCCCACAGAATGGGACAAATGGATTGAAAGGTTTGAACGGTTCTGTGTGGTATCAGAGCTTTCTGAAAAGCCAGAGGGAAGGCAAGTAAATATGTTGCTCTACTGCATGGGACCAGAAGCAGATGAGTTGTTAGTATCCTTCGCATTGATGTCTGAGTAAGCGACTAAGTACAACACAGTGGCACAAAAGTTCAGCGACTTCTTCAAGGTTAAGAACCCGTGGATGTATTTATCAATTATGTTTTTAAGTTGACAGAAACCCTACGAATTACAAAAGCTTAAGGAGGAACTCATTTAGATTGTTTTAGTTACTGGGATTGCGTATGATAAGTTATCCGAAGCATTGCAGATGGACCATAACCTCACAGCGACGGAAGCAGTAAAGAAAATTCGCCAAGCAGAAGCAGTGCGCGGACAGCAACAGTTAGTTTGTGACAATACTGCCAGTGTCGATGTTGTTCGAGGCAACAAGCTCCCTCTTAACCTTAACAGACGGCAGAAGGTAGAAACGCCTGCAAGCGCCAGTGGGGATTGGAAGAGTAAGAAGTCAGAAAGAAGACTTTAGTGATGGTAATGGTAGCAGTGAAGGCAGAGGTACCAGTAATAGTTCAAATAACAGTAGCAAGTGTTCAAAATGTGGAGTTCCACCAATACATCAGTGGTCAAACTGTCCAGCTATAAATGTGACTTGTTTTCGATGTGAAAAAGTAGGTCATTATGGAAAATGATGTGAAAATAAAAAAATCAGCGTGCAAGAGTTAGGGGAGGTACGGGAGGTTGAAGAACAATACTATTACATGGGTGAGGTGGCAATGGAAGTTTGTTTGTTTTGACCCATGGTATAGTTCATTTCATATAAGAAGGCCACATTCTTGACAGTTGACAATAGTCGCGTCTTTTCGTTTATGTATCCATTCGCCATCAACTGGTGTGTCAAGTATAGGCTTTGATGCGGCGAGTCAGCGCGTCCAGGAGGTGCTGCTACGTGTGGCAATTGGTGAACTGCTTGGGTGGCGCTGCATTCGTAAACGGAGCTTGGTGGACGTGTGTAGGGTCGTTCGTAAACGCGGTACACGAAATATATCTTACTTTAAAAATTATATATAGCTCGCAGGAAAATAAAACTATTTGTATATGCGCGTAAATACGTTATTTTGAAAACAATAAAACTATAATATGTTCCTGGGTGTAGTTCGGGATATGGATAACAGATAGCGTGGAAGGGCGTGTTGTAAAAGATGGTGCACCAATCCCTCACAAGATGGCAGCACATGGTGGGAGAGTCTGGAAACTTGAAAAAGGTTTCTATTTCTTCGTTACATTTGGATACGGATCGTTTTATTGTGCATCTCATTTTGAACACCTATACAATACTATTTTATCACAAAGTTTTGTTTCTAAAACTAAAAACTGCTGTTTAATGACCACGTAAAATGAAATGTATTAATTAATCTACGAACTCTTTCTTGTCCGCGTATTTTCTGCTTGTCTGATGTGCGTCGGCACTGCTCTCAGAATAGCCAACGTAATATTAATTTCTGTTCGTTCGTGCATCAGCTGATACAGGATTTTGTAAATGGCACGTTGTTTGTTGTTAATACATTAAGTTGCCACTCACTGACTGTCAGAATGTGGCCTTCTTATATGAAATGAACTATACATACCGCTGCAAGTGCAAGACAGTAAAACCACATTGGAAATGGACACTGGAGCTGATGTGACTGTCATGGGCAATGAATTGAGTAACAGGTTAGGGTTGTTGGTGAACAGAACTGGGAAGAAGCTCTTTGGGACTGGCAAAAACTCCATCCTAATGGAGGGTACTGCCACAGTACTCCTGTCAAACGGGGAGTGGCAGATCAGCAAAGAAATATTTGTGGTGCAGCACCAGCATGTTCCACCATTAGGCAGGCCAGCAATTAGGGCGTTGGATGTTATGGCAGAACAGGAGGCAGCAGAAATGGTGTACATGGACATTACTTATCACACTTAATACAAATTTCTGGGGGGAATTATTACACGCTCGGCAATGTCAAAGTGCTAATAGCCGTACATGTTACCATATTCCCCGTATTTCACGAACATTTCAGACAGCTACAGCAATTATTATGGTGAGATCTTCATCTGAGTAAAAAAGTAGTCTCACAACATTAATACATTTAAATGGCTGTGCACGATGTGTCAGAATGAACAAACAATACGGAGCTCCAGGCATTTCTAAGACTTCCAAACTTTTATAAAAGGTTCCTGCACAACAAGACGGAAGTATTAAGAGCCGCTGCACCAGTTGCTAGATGCAAGTGCTCCGTGGCACTGGACGGAAGTACACAGCTGCAGCCAGACCAGGTTACTACGACCTCAATAAGCCCTTGGTTTGGACTTGCAATGCCTCGGAGTATGAAGTATAAACCATACTGAACCATGGTTTCCCCCAATAGCGTTTGGCTCTAAGATGCTACAGAAGAGTGAGCGGAAATATGCACAGGTGGACAAAGAGGCCTTCGCTGTGGTTTTAAGTGGTGGTACAAAACTATTTCACCTAAAACTGTTGAAACACTGTTATTTTGTCTAGTATGAATCCCTCTTGTAATAGGGTTTACATAACTCAAATATACATAAAAAGGCTAGAGTTAACAAGACCCCCTGGTTAAATAGAGCTCCGAGCTACTTAATCCCTAACTAAGTTAAGCCATAGTTTGAGTCTCCATTCTATGAGAGCAGCACCTTAATTACCCTGCTTGCAGAAAACCCAATTGGGAAGACATTGTTTCAAAACAAACACCCACAGATTTTGATTTTAAGGGTCTTGTATCTTTGTAGGCCACCTAGTAAAAAATATTTAATTTACTAAGTATTAAATATTTTTGAAAAAAATTTGGTTGTGAATAAAATTTAGTAAATTTTACACATCTGTGTACTGGTTCTGATTTTCCATTTCATCAGTAAGTATATTATTTTCAAAAACAAAATTGTTACAATGAACTATGGAATAATATGGTAGCACAATGCATCTAACAGATTACATGCCAGTTCAAGGCCTTGCACTTAGAGACTTTTAGGAATTCAACAAGGTGGCTGTTATTATCCTACTTCTATTCACAGAATGCTGCACAGTTCTATATAGGCAAGACATTAAACTACTTGACCTTACAGTTGTTTAGATTGAAAGTATTTGACATTAAGTTACATTTTATAAAGTGTTTAAATATAAAATAAAAATAACTTAGGCCTAAAGTTATTTGACCTAAAATTAACTGCCCCACATTCGTTTGCTTTAAAATCAGGCAATAATAATTTCTGCTGAACTGAAACTAGTCTTACTAAATTAACACATTTTTGTTAAGTTATTTATTACACAATTATTTGACTTGTTGTCCCGCCACTGCAAAGGCAATTTACTTAAAGCCAACTGGCAGGAAATTTATTAAATTAAATTTTTAACTGACATTTTGTAGGTCAAGTGGTCGATTTTAACATCACTTGTTGCATATTTTTAGCTGTACCACAGTACCCAACCGAGGGAAAGTGGAAGGCAAAAGGGTACGTTTGCTGGTGAAGTGGCCCAGAATCCACCTACAACATCTACTTAGATAAGGGCAGGCCTAGAAGCAAAGTTGAGATGATATAATCTGTACAATGCCAGCAGTGAGGATGAGATCACCATCAGCTCTAACATGCAGGGATTCACTGCTCTATGAGACCCAGTAATCCTGACTCACCAGGCACAAGGGTCCTGGTGGAGCTGGGAAGAACATTCATAACATGATGCAATCAAGTTTCCCGCTGAGTCAAGTGAAGCGAGCCCTGGGTTCTTACATGAATAACATCGATAGCTGCAGCCTTAGGGAAAGGAGATGGGCAAAGAATTTTTCTTAAGTACAAAATTAATTTTTTGTTCTTGTAAATATATAAAACGAACAGTTGCAAGAAAGTTATTGTTTATTCCAAACCTACAGCCCTCCTTGAGGTCAACGTGTCGTGTGCATAAAATGAATGATACAAATAAGAAAATAAGTTGAAGGGAAAGATTAAAAAATAGTACGCAGTTTTAACAATGACTACTTCAAAACTTGATAATTTACGCAATAATATTTGCCATCAAATGATTTAAGCATTTTGGAATTTAGTTAATTCCATCAACACAACTTCATATCACTTTATAATAACTTTGTCTGCTGAAAGGCATTTTCTTCTAATGTTACATAGTGTGCATGCTAAGACAATCTGGTAAAAGTCTGCAGAATTGCATATATATTATAATCTTGGTACAATCAGTACACGGAAATTTGAACTCCAGCGTTTGATGCAACACTTCAGACTTAAATGCAAAGATATTTGAATTTCCCCTACGTAGATAAATTTCTGTCAAACAACTTAATAAGCCCTTCATCACAATCAAAAGCATTAGCACAGAATATAAAATAGTTCATTTTTATTCTTTTGGAAGGAACATTAACTAATGTAAAAGAAAAGTGTGTACATGCATAGATTGACAAAGATAATTAAGTTGTGTTTATTATATTTGTTATGGTTCACTTAGAATACCTTCATGATATGTGACGAAAAACAGTTTGTTCTTGATATGGTCGCACTACCGAAAGCAGTTCAAATTCACGTAGCGTTACCAGACGTCCTCTTTTACATGGTCATGCCCTCTTTTTGAGGCCTTGCAAACTGTCTGGCCGAGTTTTACAAAATAATAGGAATTTCCTTTTTTTCCTACAAAAGCAGAAAACAGCAAAGTTTTACTTTTTTGTGCTTTTTTATATGTTGTTAACTATTTAGTAACGGTTACAATAAACTTCCTGCAAAAGTGCAAACTTTTTGGAGAATATTGATTTATTCTGTTATCTTTATTAACACTCATATTTTTCCTGGCTGTTTTTTTTACATCTCTAAGTTGAGAAATGCCTTATCTATTAAACATTTTATGATTATTTGCTAGGAAATAGAAACCTGTACAAACTAATAAAATAAAAATATATGACCAACATGTATCTGAACCTAAGCTGTGCAAGAGTGATGAACTGTCAGTTAACAAAATTATGTTCAGTTCTTATGAACAACAGTTTTCTGTATGATACTACTTTATACTATTTACTTGCAAAATATTCTGTAGTGCCTACAAACTAAATGGTATTGACTTTCATATTCAGAGTAAACATAATAATCACTTTACCTGATTGCAAAAAAATATTTTGTACTACTTAAAAATCTACATGGAACTGAATCTGTAATATAATTTTCAATGAAATATATTTTTAACTGACCTGCAGCATAATAAACTAATTTTGCATATTTGCATTGTAAGATTATGTGTCCTCTTTCCTAGTGTCATTTTCTTGCAAGTGGCCTCTTCTTTTAATGCTAGTTACTTGAATATACTATCCTCTTTTTGAATTTGACACATCTGGTAACCCTAAATTCACATCACCCATGTGTTTATATATAATGCATAAACTGAAATGCAAAACACGGCATGACCAAATTTTCAGTCGCTTCATTTAATTACAAATAAATACAGGATAAATTTTGTCTCACATACTCAATATCACACACCGCGTGATTAAATGTTCCACTTCGGTCAGCAAATTATCAGACACATTTAATTAAACTATTTAAACTTTTCTTCATTTCAAAAAGTACTTATTGAAGTCACCATCACTGCCATCGTCACTACACGCGCCACTAGCCGTGTTTCTCCACATTTCTGTCACTGTCGAAGCCACCGTCAAACAAAACAAAACACACTCGCACACATTCTCACTGAGCTAGTGCCAAACTGAAACATAATTTCTCATCTTGCAGCAATTTTCCACATCACAACGATCCACTGGCACATTTGGAACTTGGTTTCTTGCTCAAACACCTGCTTGCTCTCCGAACGTCTTGCTTACCCGTCCACTGAAATCCTTATATCATCACAGCAAAAAATAAGTCACCCAGCCGAGAATGTGCCTGGCTGAATAATATCAGTGAGTGGACATCAAATTTAAACAATGCTAATATTTAGCAGTTTGCAAATTGAGTGTTAAGATTTCTGCACTGCAGCTTAGCATAGCATGGTATTTCAGAATTTTGAGGTTGGTATTTAGTATGAATGCTTAAAAAAAAATCATAGTAACAGCAGGTCATTATTTCCCTTTAAATATTTCAGATGCAAATACAAGTCATTTCTTGTTTGAAATTCATAAATGTTGATTTAGCTAACTGAACTATATGCACTATGGATTCAATGTAAATGATTTCTTACAGTCCTGATAAAAATTTTTTTCCCCAGTGATGAACTGCCCTTTCTTTACTCCACTCATGTCTCCTTAAATATGGCTACTGGTAAACACAAATAACAGTTGGGAAACTCACAGTGGCTGCAATCACGCAGTTACTAAATACAATAATACTGGTCACTGACTTCAGCTGTGCTGCTAATGACTTATATATTCCAATTATGAGAGGGGGGGCCATGGTGGTGCAGTGGCTAGACACTTACCTCCCAACAAGGCAAACTGGGTTTAATTCCAGGCAGGGTCACACGGATCCTTGCTTGTGGGAAACATGATGAACGCTGCCTTTGACCAGCAGGTTTTCTCTGTGTATTTCAGTTTTCCCTGCCCTTGCATTCTACTGCTGCTTCATCTTCATTTCACTTCGTGCTCACTGTCACTCAAGATCCTTGCTGTCAAGTGTCAACAAAACCTCTTGGCCAAACTCACCTTCAATTATGAGGGACAGTATTACGTTTTTCAACATAAAGAAAATTTTAATATTTTGTTGTTTTCGGAGTTGGATACTTGAGGCATTTCTCTCTGATGATGAACAAAAGGACAGCATACCTTCTAAAAAAAGATTTGTAAAAAAAAAAAAAAAAAGACTGTTTTGTTTGCATTGAAAAGAAATTTGTTATAATTTCTGCTTGCAATTGTTACTATCGTACATCAAAATTAAGTGAACTTAACTGTCCCTGTATAAGTCATCCCCATAGTACAGTATAATATATTATTGTACCGTCTGTGATAGTAAGGATGATGTTATATACATGTAGACTTTTGCAGATCATGAAAATGTTTTAAATCAGACTGCCGTTATTTCTGTTGGTCAAGCTCCTGTTCTGTATTCACATAAAAAAAAAAAAATTAAATTTCAATTAGGTGATGAAATATGGTTGTTTTGTAAATGAATTGGAACTTGTGGCAATGTTCATGTTACATTATATTTAAATAAGAGTTCATATTCCGAAATGGATGTGTAATAGGTAATTAGAAAAAAATATTGTATGGAATAGAAACTATGGGAGAAAAGGAAAGTGAATAGTGAGTGACTACCTAATTCTCTTGCGTGCTATACATGAAGACATCACAGAAACAATCCTCCTAGAAAACTGACAACAGCACGTTAATTTTGTTACTCACTTTTAAGTTTAACTTCGCTTCTGACAACTTTCTATATCGTAATTTTCTTTGTATTTGTCACTGGTCACACTGTCGCCCCACATTATCTCTGTAAATATTGTGATAGGCTAACTAAAGAGTGCTACATGAACTAGTTTCATTGGGTCTTAAATATAACATTAAAATATTAGTTATAAAAGAATTGCAATTTTGCTTCTTAATAAGTCTTTACACCTTCTACAGTTTCAAAATATTTTGTTTTCTAAAAGCTTTATTTAAGGAGACTTTAATAAAACTGCTATAGCTTGAAACATGCCATCTTAAGCCCCTGTAACACTGTCAAACTTTTTTGTCAAACTGCTTCCAGTAATCTTGGTCAAATAAAGTTGTAAGGTTACGACATCACCGAAACATCATAAATGCCACCGTATTTGTCTGAAAAAGTTGGATGACCCCAGTTACCATCTAATATTTTATATGTAGAACCTGTTCTAGAATTTTTTGGATGTTTGACAGATTCTGTCAATCAGAATCATGCACATCAAAAAATGGTTATTTCCTACCCCAATAAACTTCAGAGTGGTCACCTAGGCCAACTGGGTTCGATTCCCAGCAGGGTCGCTCCTGGATTTTCACTTGTGAGAATTGTGCAGGACGATGCCGCTGGTCGGTGAGTTTTCTCAGGGATCTCCCGTTACCCCTGCCCTTGCATTCTGGCGCTACTCCATACTCACTTTGTTTCACCCTCTTCTGCTCTCAAGACCTCAATTTGTTAAGAGTAGCCCAAATGTCTCCATTCCACTTCAAAAGTGGCGGCCAATAACTAGAGACAAAATTAATTTACGGAGATAATTATCTACTAGAATATGAATACTACTAAAGTGCACACTGAACCAAAATAGTAAAAAATAAAAAGCAATTAATTTCATCACATAGAAAATATGCATAATAAATAAATTAAAAATTTAGTTCAGAAGAGGAAATAAATTACAAAGTTCTTAATACTCTTTTCTGTAATTGACTGCTTGGTAACACAACAGCTTTATCCTGCTTTGAAAATTATTTGTAAACGAAAATCAGACAAAATCTGTTAAATAAAAAACTTTGACAGTGCAACATATTTTAAAACACATTCAAAATCCTTTGACCGACTTTGCTTGATGGCAAAATTAGATGACTCTTTTTTGCATTCAAATTTTGTCAATTATATTTGAAGGAGAAATTTTGACAGTGTGATAGAGGCTTTGTACAGTATGTTGCAAAACTATCTGTACAAATTACAGCAGACAGAGAAAAAAACAAGGCAAACATTTTATGGCAATGAATGTATGTCTGCTATCACCTGTCGGCAAGTGTTCAAACAGTTGTAAATGAGTTGTTAAAAAAAACCACTGGTTGGGATGTAAGCACATTTATTCACTAAAGGGGTTGCAAAGTTGCAACCATCAAAAACATTACATGCTCGGCAATGTCAAAGTGCTAATTGCCATACATATTCCCCGTATTTCACGAACATTTCAGGCAGCTATAGCAATTATTACGGTGAGATCTTCATCTGAGTAAAAAGGAGTCTCACGACATGAATACATTTAAATGGCCCCAGAAGAATAAATTGAGGCATAAGTCAGGTGATCTTGGCGACCAGGTGATTGATCCACCTCTACCTAGCCATTGGTACACTAAAGTATCACATGTCTGTTGAGAAAAATCTTTTTATGCAATCTAGCGGAAGGTTTTTCATTTCCACTGGCAGACATGTCAGATGCATGTTAGCCAATTCAGCAGTTGTTAAATGCTCCGTGTTGAGTGGAGCATGACCAATTTGACTACCAATATCCTGACTCCTTCCACAATTGTTACGGAGTGAAGAGAGTTCTTGCAAATGCATTCACAAACACTGTGACTTCAGTTTATGCCACCTGTTCACTTGTTAAACAGTGCACAAATACATCAACTGTTCTGCATATGCCCCCTAGCATCAGAAGGTGGTATCAATGGACATACATTCATTGCAACAAAGAGTTTGCCTTAGCGATCCTTATTCCCAAAGAAATTTGCTACAAAGAGTCTAGCAACACTAGGATTGGAAAGTGTCTACAGATTTTCCACCAATTGAAATGCTGAATGCCACCTGGTGCCTTGTGCATAAAGGGGTTGTGACATTTGGCGTGCTTGCCAATGTCACCCTTATCACTCCCTCAATACACGCTAGACAGGTGTAGTAAGACGGGCACTGCGATCCACCCAGGCACTCACAGACACACACGGGGCAGCACTCCTCAGGCAGCTTGCGGATCTCGCTGCAGGAGGCCGGCACGTCGGGGCAGTGGGTGACGGAGCACAGAGTCTGACCGTCATCGCAGGTGCAGCGAGTGCACTCATCCTTCCACCAGCTCGAGCCGTTGGCCACTGTCTGTCCTCCTTCCGTGAGGCAGTTGGTATCAGCACCTGCAAGTAACGCATCCACATTGTTGCAGCCGCCCGCTTCCGGCCAGAGGGGAGGACCTCCTATCCCAATCTGCCACAGCAACCTCACGCTGCCCTGGTGACGGCTCGCTGAAAGTCGCGCATGCCGGGACATTCCCAGGAACAGCAGATTTGGGTTCTGTCCCCTCTACAATTCTTCCTATCCATGAAAGGTGGGCAAGATGGTTGTGAATGATAACAGCATAAAAATAACAAAAACAGATCTTTCAAGAATTTAAATTTTCCGTACCCCAATTTTAAAATCAACTCTTTTATTCACTAATATGTGAGGTACATGACAAATGTTGTGCGACTGCAACTTCCACAGCAAAGTCTGGTCTATGAACTCGAACAATTTGTGGTTACTACAATTCCTCTCCTGCACTCAACCAAAATTCTCCCTTTCTACTGCACCTCGAAACCTTACCAGATATAAGTAAAGAAAATTAATCATTACAAATTTATTAACATCGTACAAGTGAGTATAAAAATTTATGACTTTTTTTGGGCTGATACAGAGCCAGTGGATGAACATCCGGCTAAAGATAAACTAATCCCCAACGTAAATACAGGTATCAAAGTTTCTATGTAAGAGTCACCAATATTTATCCCTTCACCCTCCTACACACTGGAGTTGCAATCTTCTTTCTTATCTCACATTTAAAGCCCATTAAATACCAAAGAGATTTCCACTGAAATCTCCCTCACGACAGGCTCATCTGTTCCTTACATCATCTAAACCAACTGACTGCACCATACCGTGTGTGTCACTGTTTCCCAGTTACATCTTTAGTACTTGTGTACGTGGCTGGTTTTCACCTTTCACTGAGAGGAGGAAATAATTATCTAATGTTGACTTCACACATCAGTAGATGTACACCAACTAAGATTTATGTTGCTGTGGCCATACATTCATGAGCAGTTGAATTACACACACCTGCTGCGTTGGCGAAATGGTGCTGTGGTCACCCCCGTTGAGTGGAATAGTGCCCCATCATGTATGACTGGGACATCGTCAGACCGTATACTGACTGAATTACATTCGAGCACAAAATGGGGAAGGAACAAGATCTCAGTTCATTTGAATAAGCCAGATCGTTGCTGCGCCAGATGTATGGGGCACTCCATCTCCTAAGTCGTTCAGGCACCGGGATTTCCATGGGCTACCATATCTAGAATGTACTGTGAGGAGTCGGATAAAACCACCACCGTCAGAGACAATTGCTATGGTGTACAATGTATTGATGACGGTCGCAGTCAGTCAGCTCAGTTGGTAACAGCGGATAGACAGGCCACAATACAGCAGATCACTCGCTAATTCAATGATGGATCACAATGACCTGTGAGCAGCCATACCATTCAAAACCGTCTCCTCGCTATGGGGCACTGAAGCAGCCAACCCCCAGCATACCTCTACTCACCACACATCACAAGGTTCAACGGCTGACGTGGGTGCGAGAACACTGCCATTGGACCTCCAGCACATAGAAAAAAGTCATCTAGATGGACGGGCCGAGGTACACGCCAATGGCACGGTACGAGTGTGTTGCCAAGCACATGAAGTAATGAATCCCTCATGTCGACGGGGTACAGTTCAGGCCGGTGGTGGTGGTGGTATCCTCTTGTCACAGAGCGGGAGCACCAGCAGGATACCCAACCACTCCATCCATGACAGTGACGTTCTACTCCCTTTCCTTCTATACCACTCATTTTGAACACAAATGAGTCTTACCAAAATCTTTCAATCAGCAGAGTTTCAATTTCAGAGAACACATAAATAACGCAGTCGCAAAATATTGCAAAAAAAGTAAACCATCCCCTGATACAGATTGGAATATCAAATATTTAACCCCCAAAATTGTGAGAAATGGTCAACAGACAGTTTGTTTTATTTTATTTAAGCTTATATGTGGGCTTGTTCTTTTTCTCTTTTTTCATATAAAATGCCCAATATAAGAAATACAAGCATAATAAAGATTACAAACGGCCAAAAAAAAAAAAAGCTTTTAAAGACTCTCTGTTCTCCCAAGACGAAATACCACCTGTTTTCTAGTCTAAAAATACGTTGACCAGTGTTGAGGAACATCCCAGATGGTTTTCGAAGTGGTTCAAGTCAAGTAAATTCAAATGTTGATGACGTAGATCGTAGCGTCTGATGGTTGCTAGAAGCCCGCCATATATATTAGAAGGAGGG
>NQII01000032.1:1065180-1087306 GCA_002778355.1 Clitarchus hookeri
CACTTTCAGTCTTTGCTCGCCTGCCAAGCTGCACACCCGCGCCGGCTGCAACATCCTAGCTGGCCATGTCAAACAGGTCATCCACTAGGTAAGCCTCAGCTTCCTCGTCGATAACCCCTTGTAAGACGTATAATTTACGGCGTAGAATAATTAAATATGATGTACAGTGTTTTAGCACCGTCACACCTCATGTGGGGACTGTTTATGTTTGTGATGAAATCAAGGATGAAATGTATACCCTGGTGCATTTACAATCATTCCTCAATGGCACATGATACAGAGACCTGCAGACTGATCATGTGCATCCAGTTTTCTGCCTATAGCACCATGCAGGAGACAATGCACTGGCCCGTCGCTCCTAAATTGTGACCGAGTGGTTGCTTGCCTGGTCCCAGAGGTCACCCGACCTCGATCCTATCGAACACAACTGGAATGCCGTCAAGAGGGATGTGCACGCCATGGATCCTGCGTCGACCGATCACCGTGCATTGTGGGAGGTCGTGCAGTGGTCATGGATCAGTAGGACTCCCGACCTGTTCCAGCGCTTTGTGGTGTCCATGCCATGCCGCATCACTACCGTTATAAGGGTGAGAGGAGTTGCTAAATGCTACTAAGACAGATACCTTTAATTCAACTGATCATGATTGTCTATTGTTAATTTACATCATTCATTGTGTATTACAGATTTCCAATTAAAATTATTCAAAGACAAGGGGAGAGAAATATATTCACCCTTGTATAGGCCTATGTTGCTCAGAGTTCAAATATTTACACAACCTTTAACACTGATTGCTAAATTCCAAACACATATATCAGGTTGGTGTTCATTGTCATTAAATTTAAAGTGGTTGGATTAAACAGCTCTATGCACAATATAACTCAAAACAAAAACAAATGTAAATTTTAATGAGGTATGGTAAAATTTAACACTCCCGAATTACAGAATTAATGATTTCAAACAATGTCTTGTCCAAACTTTACTACAGTGGTGTAAAATGATTTTATTGTGTATTGTACTCCAGTTAAAATGTCAGTGATGAAATAACTTATCATAATAATGTGATTTCTAAAGGACATTAACTTAGATTCTAAATTTAAAAATACTTATAATCTGGATAATTTTACTTTTTCAATGTGCACACTAGGCAATTCCCACATAATTGTATCACTGTAACGACTGTCAGAAATTGTACACCTTGAGAATGAAGTGTAAGGGAAAGATTACAATCTTCATGAAAATTATAATTTTAAAAATAAACAAAACTCAATTTTGTTTTATTAATTTATGTATAGCTTTGTAAGGTGAACAATAGGTTGATTTGGAGTTGGCAATAAATGGGACTATCTTGGCTACCAATGATCCAAATAAAAAAAGAGTTTTATGAATGCAGTTGTTAGTCTTATTCTTCAACAGTTACATAGAAAGACATGTTATACACTGAAGTATTTCCTGTTTTATGAATGTTTTCAGTAAAATACTAGAGCCCCTAATTCACTTAACTTGTTCTTCGGTCTTCCTGGTGGTTCAGTGTTGAAATGTTATCAAGTTTTTCTCATAAACCTTACTTCAATGCACACTTTACTTCAACAAACATTTCTACGTCAACGTACACTGGTTGTGAAACAGATTTCACAATTTACGGTCTTCTATCTGTGATTGATGACTCGGGGAAAGTGCCTTAACTTCTTTGTTTTATGTTGCACTGATTGTTAAGAGAGGCTTCTTTTTATGGCGAATAGCGGAGACTGCCGACTGTATGCTGTTTGTAGATGAACATTAGTAGAAAATCCAAAAGTGGTAGTTTGCAAGGAAAAAATGTTTATCACAACATATTTTTGTTTGAGACTCAAGATACACAAGGGAAAATTAGCACTTTCTTCACATTTGGATCAACTTTTGATATTGTGCTGCTCAGGTGAAGAAGTTTAGGCAGCTCTTGACATTGGGGTCTTGAGAGCTGAATTGCTCAAATGGATTTCAAGTATTTTCTCTGCCAAGATCTTCAATAGCTTGAGTTTCATGGGTAAAAATTCCTTGTGTGTGATTCTATTTCTGTAGACCGAAAGGAATATCCATTTCACGATACAGGGCTGGAGTTTCATCAACATTTGCTCTTGCAGACATTTTAAAAGTTTTCAGTTGTAACAGAAACATATTAATTTTTTTTATTTTGATTAAATGGTTTACAGAAATCACAATTGTTTTTTTAGAGGAAATGGTTAGCAGAAATCACCACAGCATCTGGTTTTCATTGAACTAGAGAAAGAGATATGACAATAGGCAACATGCAAATTTCGCACATATAGTTGAAAATGATACGAACACATTTGTATATGCGTATAAAAATAAGAATGTGCCGTTTTTTGCATAAAAATTGGTTTTGACAAAGTTATTTTAGTATTAAAACAGTAACTTTTGCGGCCGCTGTCACGTGAATGCACAACACTCTCTCTTTGGTTTGACGTCGCTAGTCATATGGTGGCGGCCGGCCCCGGGACGTTGCGAACACGCAGCACTAAAATGGAAGGCAACTTTGTGAAAGCACGGTCGGACAATCTACCACGAGTAGATACCGATATGGTACTTGTTTACTTCAATTCCCATTGTTTTGTGGAACCTTAAATAAGACGTGTAAAATTGCAAATGTAAGAACGTGTCTCATATCGCACAGTCGTGATCTTCAAAGCAACAGTAGGCCTACATCACATGTTAAAACTTATTTGTTTGTAAATTTTATTGAGGTACGTATTATTATTATCATCTGTATTTATATTTACAATCGTTAAGATTCAAAGTTGGAAATTAAAATATGGAATTGATATTACATTCACAAGAATAACATAACTGTAATGTAGGCGACAGCAGTGAGCGTACTGTGTTGTCGCGCGCCATGCTTGATGTCTGTGATAAATTAACTACATTATTTAGAAATAAAATGTAATACTGAGAAAAAAGGTCACAAATATTTCTGGATTCTAAACCACGTTTCAGTATTCATAAAACACTTTCTTCGCATTAGAAGTGTCAGATAACGAGCAGTATGGTCACAGTAGGACTAAAGCTAGCATGCTAGTCACTAACAGACACCACTCGACTTCTGGAGCAGCTGCGGGCTGGTGGCGGGCAGAACGCCGCGCTACAGGCAGGCAAACCTGTGTTTCCGTGTTCCACCTCGTTTCTAAACACTATATTTGAGGCCTCAAGTGTCAAACGAAAAAATTATTAAAAAGATAACGTGCTTATCGTATTGTTTTTTATGTTTTGTGTAAATGGTAATTATTTAGTTTAGGGGCTTTTCTGAAAAACACAATAAAAATTCAAAATTATGATATATTTCTACTCTACTAAATCACGGAGAACACGAATATATTAGGGGCGTAGTTTTAAAATAAGTACAACATATTTTAAAAAATTGAACAAAATTGCGAAATGAACAGTATAGCCAGTTTGTTTACGTTTCTGAACGAAACGTCCTAGACCAACAAAAGTTGCATTAATGGGTTCTGCGCAGCTTACCTTGTTCATATTCAAGACACCATAACGTTAAAATAAGTCAAACATATTTTAAAAACTTGCGAAATATGTTTGTTTACGTCTATTAACGTCAGAGGATTTATACCAGTCCCCTACCTAGGTGAGTCAATTTACATTCTTTTGGTGTGTTTTACGGTTCCTTTAAATCCCTACAATCCTACATTCATACTTTAATGTGAAACCCAAACATCCTAGGTTAGTGTAAAACCCTACTATCCTAGGTTAGTGTAAAACCCAACAATCCTAGGTTAGTTTAAAAATGTAAAATAGTGATTCACCCATCGTGGAGTTAGGTTAGGTGGGTACATATTACGAAATTAGTCGGACGTTAATGCTCCTAGTAATTATTAAGTTTAAGGGCTTTTCTGAAAAAATAAAAATAATTAATGGAAAATGGTATATTTCCACTCTACTAATGATGCAGAATACAAATATACTAGGGGCATTAACGTCCGACTAATTTCGTAATATGTGCCAACCTAACCTAACAGAACCTAACTACACGATGGGTGAATCACTATTTTACATTTTTATCACTATTTTACATTTTTAAACTAACCTTGGATTGTAGGGTTTTACACTAACTTAGGATTATAGGGTTTTAAACTAACCTACGACATTAGAATTTTAGGGAATTAAAGGAACCGCAAAACACACCGGAAGAATATCAATTAACTCACCTAGGTAGGGGACTGGTATAAATCCTCTGACGTTAATAGACGTAAACAAACATATTTCGCAAGATTTTTAAATATGTTCTACTTATTTTAACATTACGCCCTCTTGAATATGGACAAGGTAAGCTGTGCAGAACCCATTAATGCAACTTTTGTTGGTCTAGGACGTTTCGTTCAGAAACGTAATCAAACTGGCTATACTGCTCATTTCGCAATTTTGTTCAAAATATATTGTACTTATTTTAAAGCTACGCCCCCAATATATTCGTGTTCTACGTGATTAGTAGAGTAGAAATATACCATCATTTCGATTTTTTTTTTTTTGTATTTTTCAGAAAAGTCCCTAAACTTAATAATTATCGTGATTTTAACGGAAATTTTCGAGGCAGTTCAGTAGCCTTTGTGTCTTTGCCGGGGTGAGTTGTGACGTCCCAATCCGACGGTTTTAAAACGGAGAAAGCAAGAACGAGTGCTTCAGTGCGTAATATTCGCCTATGTGGTGTTTTAGTAGATCATGGTGTTTTGTCGAGTGAGGTAAGGTTGAATTGGCCGAGGACAGAGGAATTGTACCAGTCCCCTACCTAGGTGAGTTAATTGATATTCTTCCGGTGTGTTTTGCGGTTCCTTTAATTCCCTAAAATTCTAATGTCGTAGGTTAGTTTAAAACCCTATAATCCTAAGTTAGTGTAAAACCCTACAATCCAAGGTTAGTTTAAAACCTAAAAAACCTAGGCTAGTGTAAAACCCTACAATCCTTGGTTAGTTAAAAAATGTAAAATAGTGATTCATCCATTGTGGGGTTAGGTTCTGTTAGTCATGCCCCTTGTATATTATTGTTCTGCGTCATTAGTAGAGTGGAAACATACAATTTTCCGGGATTTTTTTTTTTTACAGATAAATCACTAAACTGGATAATTACCGTTTAAAAATGTAAAATAGTGATTCACCCATCGTGGGGATAGGTTCTGTAAGTTTAGGTGGGCACATATTACGAAATTAGTCATACGTCAATGCCCCTCGTACATTCGTGTTCTGCGTCATCAGTCGAGTGTAAATATATCATTTCCCGGTTTTTTTTTTACAGAAAAGCCGCTAAACTGGATAATTATCATATTAAAATAATAAAAAAATTAATATACCAAATTTTGTCTGTTAGGCCTAACTTGGATTGTATAAACTTACAAAATGTAAAATTTACATGAGTGGTTAAATTATTTTGTAAACATATTTATATGCCTTTATTATTATGAAATACGTTAGTATATTCTTTTATCCTCCCGCCTACATCACATACGAATTGCTAAACGCGTTGTGGTGGTAATAAATAATACCATAGTACCATAATGAAGGTTAGGTAAGATGTAAATGGTAAACAGTGTTAGAACTACCTACATAGGGGAAACATAAACACCATAAATATAATTACGTACGTCAAATGGTTTTCTCAAACAAGAACTGATTTTGACCAAACATCTTCAATGTATCGACTAACTGCGTTAAACCACGTCTTCCAGTTTGTTTCGTTTTTTGTAACTAACAAATATTTTATCACGTGTTTGGCGAGATGTACTAGTACACTGCGGTACTGTAAACCATTTCGATGATATTGGTATACTTGACTGTTTATTTTCTCTTTTCATTACTTCAAACAATGCGTTTTGACGGACCTTTCAAACGTAAAACTTTCATTCAATCATAAATTTTTTTAAAACTAATTTTTAAATCGTGATACTTTGTAGATACATTTCTAACACACAAACGATTGGAAACCAAGTGCCAGCAAAAAATGTGCATTTTGCCTATTGTAACATTTTCAAAAATAGCGAGTATTTCAAATAGACATTTCTTGTTTTTGGGGTTGTTATAAGCAGGAATGACAATCAAAACAACAACACAACGAAAAGGTATTAGTTTTGTGATACGAGCTCTAAATTCACAGACTGCAAGACATTGGACTCAAAACTCTGGTTAAGCCCGAGCTTTGTGTTGTACAGTTAGTCTAGTTTCAATGTGTTGGCAAACAGTCCTACCAGCAACCTCAAAAATTTGCAGTAAACCTATTTGAAAATTTAATTGAAAAAGTTTTTGGAAAGTCAAGTCTTGAAATGTGTGAATATATTAGTTAAGGTACACCGGGTAAGTGGAAATTGGGGGGAAGTGGAACCCAACAGAGTTCTATGAACATGGTTAAATAATATTGTGGTAATATCTAGTAGAATTTCTTTGCACTAGCAGTTCCAGATTTAAGTGCTTTGCAACCTGTTGATATTCTTCTTTTATTCTCACTGCAGACCTCTACAATCGGAATTTTATCGGCCATTTTTTCGGTAAGATCACTTTATTTGATGGTTTAGAATACCTAAATGTTGTCACTTGGATATTTTGATATGAAATGTGGAATGTTGAGGTGTTTGCATGTGGCCATGTGTCGTTTGTTGATGGGGTACGTGGAACCCAATGATTCGGGGTAAGTGGAGCCTATGGGTTCCACATACCCCCAATCATCATTGAATTTTGTCAATATAACAAATATTGAGTAAAATTAAATTATTAATATGTTACAGATATGGTTCGCAATTACGTACCAAAGAGGGCCCCTCCATTCTACTCAAAAGAAACGCTCCTTGGAGCAATGGGAAAAGTAAAAAGAGACGAGATGACTGTATACAGGACTTCCAAAGCCTATGGAATCCCTAAGGCAACATTATTCAAGAGAGTCAAAGGTCAGAGGGGTGTCAAAAGCAAGAGTAATAGGAGACCACCGTCCATTCCTCTTGCTGAAGAGAAAGTAATTGCTGATTGATTAAAGACAATGGAGTGTTGGGGTTTCGGTCTATCAAAGAAGGAGGTACTGGCAACTTTAGGCCGCTATGTGAGGGAAAAAGATATTCCCACACCTTTCAAGGATGGCATTCCAGGATATAATTATTTCATTCGCTTCAAAAAAGAGTTTAATCTGAGCATAAAAAAGCCTCAGAGCATAGAAGTTGCCCGCAAAAGAAGTGTAGATGCATTTGTAGTGTCAGATTATTTCAAGGTCTTGAAAGAGGTTACCACAAACGTTCTGCTATCACAGATTTATAATCTCGATGAATTATGTTTCTGTCTTGACCCGAAGAAGACCAAGGTAGATGGGGAAAAAGGACTTGCAGTTCATAGGACGATTAGTGGCTCTGGACGAGAAAACATTTCTGTATTATTGGGAGCAAATGCTGTTGGCGAGAAATTGCCGCCACTTGTGGTATTTAAAGGAAAAAAATGTATGGGATTCCTGGATCCCCAAAGATGTAGAATTCCCCAACATGACATTCGCTGCCACAAAGAATGGCTGGATGGACACCATCACCTTCGAAAAATATTTCGTAAACAGCTTTCTAAAAAATCTGCCCCCTCAGAGACCAGTTGTTGTTATTTATGATGGCCACAGTTCTCATGTTGGTGTTTCCCTGATAGAGGAAGCGAGGAAGCAGAACATAACCGTATTAAAATTACCTCCACACACGACCCATGTACTACAGCCCATGGATCTCTGTGTTTTCAAACCGATAAAAGATAATTGGGACGAAGAACTTGTCAAATGGCAACGCAAAAATTATGGCAGCAAGTTGCCCAAGTCAATTTTTTCATCAATGTTAGCAAAGATTTGGAAAACCCTGAGTCCTACTATAATTGAAAAGGGATTCGAAAAAGGTGGTATTTTCCCTTTCAACGACAAAGTAATTCCCAAGGGTCGTTTTGACCCAGCTCAGTTCAGGAGATGGTGTGATGTTGAAGGAAAGAAGAATACTACTGAGTTGGGACCAGGAACTTCTGTCACCAACCCATCACCTTGTGGAAATTCATCTTCACTATTAAGCATTCTACCTTCACAGAGTGAAATAGACCCAGTACCCTCTACTTGTCAATCCTTACCTCCAGTCTGGGAAATCTCATTTGAGGAACTGCTCCTTGAGCAAGTGAAGAAGAGAGTGTGTGGTGGGCTGAAACTATTACGTCGGAAGAGGTTCTGGTGAAGCTAAAAGCTTCTTCAGACAATAAGAACATAAAAGGAAATTCTGCAAGAGCAAAGAAGGAAGGCAAGAAGAAAATGGAAGCATCTGATAGTAGTGAAGACGATGAGGACATATAATAGTTTATGTCGATTGGCTCTGATTCGGATGAGTATGATTTTCAGGAAGAACAAAGAGAGACAGAAGAAGAAGCCAATTTTTTGGAGGTGGTCTCCAAAAACATTGCACAAGCTGCAGTAAATTACTGGGTGCTCATCAAACTTGCAAGTGGCAATTCAGAGAAAATGTTTGTCGGACAACTGGTGGAAATTGAAGATTGTCTGGAAGCAAAATCTGCGAGACGCATTGAATAAACCTCCAAATTTCGGTGGCCAAATGTTGAAGACAATAGCATAATCCTGGGCAACGAAATTGTCCACTTTTTACCCCCTCCTGTGTTTGACAAGCGTGGGAAATTCACTTTCCCAATGTCCTTCACCTCTTACAAGATTTGCTGAAATATGGGCATCTCATAAAGACGTTTTTAGGTTCATTGTTATCTTGATGTAATTTTAAGTGGCCTTGTTATAAGTATAAAGGTTTTCATAATTTTTTTATAAAGTGTATCATTAAAAAATTGTTTTTTTAATGATGCCTTTATTCATTTACACTTCCCCCGTCCACTTGGCAACAGTTTTTAATCAAAAAGAGCTAGCAGTTTCCACTTACTCCAGAGCCAGGGGTAAGTGGAACCCACGGACGACTAAATAATAAAATTAACCCACAGAACACACAATTCAAGCTAACATCATTTAACTCACATTATAGTTAAGGCTTATTTTAACAAACTCGCTGCTGAAATTTCATGAAGTTCTGTGAACATATGAATGGTTAATAAGAAGTTAAAAGTTGCTTTAGTGAAATTTGCGGTGCCACTTACCCCGGTGTACCTTACAGGTACTATACAAACATCTATGGGAAATATACATTTTTCGTATTATGAAGATAGTATTTTTGTATTTATAAGCAATATTTTTAAGGGAAGTTTTAAATTATAAGCAACTGCATTTTTGACCCTCATATGAATTCTTATTCTTTTGTAACGATAAGTACATATAATTGACAATGTCGAGGAAAATTCTTCATCTTCTGTATTTACAAATAATTATTAAATTTACACTGTACAAATTCGTACAGAATAGATGTGTATTTCTACTTATTTATTTATTGGAAATGAATCACTGAGAAATTTACTAACTTATTACTGTAATTTTGATATGCATACTTTCAGTTTCAAACCAGTATTCTATTGATAAGCTAACTGCTAGTGTGGGAAGTTTCTGAAAATAAGTTGAATTGCAGAGTTACGCAAAAAAGCCACAAATGCAGCACTATGACTTATACCTCATAGAGAGGGGTGGGTGCTGCATGGCTTCGGAGATTAGGCAGCAATAAACAAGCTCAAGGAGTCCTCGAAACATGTCTTCACTATGCCACCTAGCTCATGTGACAAAGGGGTTGGGAAAAAAAAGTGTTTTAGACTTGGTTTCAAGCATGAATCATAATTTAAAAGCATCAAATTAGTAAGAAAGTGGGTTGAAGCCCTCTAATAAAGTTAAACTTTATGTGCATTACCCAACATAATCCATAGGTCATAAGGAAATGTTTCACTGCAGCCAGAGAATTCTTGTGAAATAAAGTCAACAGTCACGATATTTTAGAAACTTTACAAGCAGGCAATCTTGATCAATAATGTTTTATATACAAAATGGGGCGGAATTCGACAGACAAACTTCATGTGGTGATTTCTTATGCAAAATCAAGTGGGAAATATACTGGACACATTTTTTTAACTAAAATGAATATTAACAATACTTCCTGCAGGTAATCGCATACTAGCCAGAAACAAACATGCAGCTTCAGTACTGTAAGCTTATTATTATATGGTGCATGCTATCTGCCATAGGTGTTAAAAATGTCCTCCACCATCGTATGAGCAGTGGCCACAGCAGCATACCATATATGGACATAGGTATAGGCTGTTCACAGTTTTAATTGAGCACTTTTGAAAGTCCTGCTTAGGATCTACTTTTCTTCGTGTTTCATATCCTTCCGCAGGACTGCGATAGGCTGAGCAATTAGACTGCTCGCCTCCCACCTAGGCCAACCTGGTTCAATCCCTGGTCAGGTGGAAAACGTGCTGGAAGATGCCGCTGCTTTGCGGGTTTTTTCCAGGGATCTCCCGTTTTCCCCGCCCTTGTATTTCGGCACTGCTCCATTCTCACCTCATCGGTTCTCAAGACTTCGTTAAGTGCCGCCCCAAATTTCTCAAACTCATAGCCTTCTGCCTTACGTAAAATTAACATTGCAGTATACCCTCTTACTTTATTCACGCATCGTGCAACTGAAACTGTAAATTTTTTAGCTAAGAAAATGATATATAGAAAATATGCTCTTACATGTATAAAATAAGAAAGACTGAAATCAGTAGCTATAAATTTAAACATTACACTTGCAATAAAATTTCAAGTGTTAGAACTATTTTCATAAATTCGCTGCCAACTTAACTGGGATTCTATGTGCCAGTGTGTACTGCAGCTTATATGTAGTCATGGGCAGTGATTTTTTTTTTCTTTCAAATGTTGATTTAAAAAGTGCTTATTTTATCATGAACGAACTTTAGTATTGCCTACGTGCTAGGCACTGTATCGCTGCAGGCGAATCTTTGTGTGCAACCAGTCTTTGCTTTATACAGTGTCTGCGCTAGCATGCAAACACATAACAATACCAACTTCAGAAAATGCAGTAGGTATTAGAAGATGCCCTGTTGAACCATAGAACATAATATCTGTACAGCCTGGTTATGACAAAAAAAATTCTGTGTTTACAGTTATCTTTGTTTTGTGAGTCTCCGAACCATAACAAGTATTCATATGGATCACGGAAATGTTTGGCTCTGGCAAACCACATAATACCCAAAGTTAACAAAAAGTTGGCCAAACTTCAGCTTTTATGGTCAGACAGCATAAGAAAACCAGTAAAATAAATAATGGTAGTTATTTATGATGTTGCTCTGTATATGCTAGTATACAGAGTACATACTTCAACTGCAGTATGCTGTTGCTATTAAACTGGCCATGCAGCATTGAAAGGCAATGATAAGGAGCATAGAAGGGAAAGAGCTGCTACTCAACAGTATAAAGAGAAAACGTCAACTTATTAACTCGTTTGCTAAATCAAGTTCTATGACACTGCAAATTCCACAACACACAAAAAAAAAATATTTTAGGTGTAATATTGACTACATTATAACTTTGAAGTCATTTGATATTAAACATGAATTTGGCAGAACATTATTCTTCAAAATAAAGCTGAAACCCATATGAAAATCAAATGTACATTAAAATGTACAAAGTGTGTGCTGATATATGTGACAGACACATAAACAGGCGGCTGTGCTACTGCCATTCAGTAAGTAGGTCCTCAATATCTTGTTTGTTTGTTTTAGTCAGACAACATTTTCTTAAATGCATAGTTGTATTCAAGACAGTGAAAGCTCAACTTGGGGTCTCTCCTACAAGGGTTCATTCTTCACTGAGTAGTTGTGGGATCCCCAGACCAATCTTTCTCCTATAGTGTTTCCAAAAACCCATTAAGCAAAGATTATCCTTTCTCAATCTCTTTTTTTAGTGGAAACCTTTTTTCTACTCCATAAATCGCACGCAACTTTGCAATTATTTTTTGTAGATGGGTTTTCCCACTCTCTTCGCAGTTCAGATTAAGTTAACAGAGGAGGTTTCCGTGGCCTTAATCGTAGACATGTTTGCCCAATTCCAGAAAAAACAGTGATGCATGTGCCCTGTAGTTAGTTTATTTCCTGCATGTATATGGGACTCTGCCCTAAGAAGATGTTAGGTCGCATACCTACCTAGGACCTCCGACTATTCTCCTATGGTGGGCTCACAATCAATGCACATAAGCACAGAGCATAGAACGTAAAAGTAGAACATTAATATGACCAGAATTCTCGTGCGAAATTGATACACAATTGTACTAATGTATTATTTCTAGCCAATTAAATTTTGCGACGGGTCTGAAGTCAGTTGGCAATGTTGGTGAATAATGGATTTTCGTAACACTGTGATACTGTGTAGAAAATTGTCAGTGATTTAAAATATCTAGGGTAATTATTCATAATAGGGGCTTTTCTAAAGGGAACGTCGTAGACCCACAGAAGTAACATAAATGGGTTCAGCACAGCTTACCTTTTTAATATTGAGGAGCGCGTAATGGTAAAATAAGTAGAACGTACTAAACAAAATAGATTAAATTACGAGCAGTTCGGCCGCTTTGTTTACATCGGACGCCATGTTGAATGGCCATGTAATGCTATCTGCGCAGACGCGAACTGCGTTGAGTCGTATATGGAATAGTGTGTGGTTCGTGGTGAGTGTAGTATTGTGTGCGCGTGGTTTGCAACGTTCGAACTCGTCCGTGTGAAGGCTTGTGATTGAAGTATGGTGAATAATGTTTTAAGAATTGAAGAATATGGGTGCTTCTGTGCGTTTGCCAGTTTATAGAATTAACGTTGTTTTGGCCACTACTGGCTGGGTTTCTAGTAGATCACGGCGGTAGTTGAATTGGTAGGAAAATGTCGAGAAACAGTGATAGTGGTTAACTTAATTTTACACAAAAAAGCATTTTGCAGTATTATTTTTGGCAACTTCTGTAAACCCTGAAAATACTATAACCTAAATTTTTACTTCGAATCATCTGCAACATATAAAGTTATAAAAATTAATTTAAATTCAAATCGTTTATATGTTGTGTTGTAGCACTCCCCATAAGTGTATGTCTGTTCAATTTTTTACTGTTAATTTTTACGGCGAATGTAGCACTGCCATACAAGGAAAATACATTTTACAGAAAATTATAAATATGATAAAAAGTTATATAAAGTTGCATAGTACATTGCTATTTCTTAATTTTTTTAAGCTGCAACATATTTATTGTGTATTTGTTATTTTCGTACTTACACCAAAATTATATAATGACTTTGAATTTGGACACATTATTTTGAACAATTAAACATCTTGTTTTGCACTTCAACAGATCCTAGTTGTGAGTAAAGATATGGTTATGCTTTCAATTCTACAATGCACAGATGCGTAAGAAAACGGACTCCGAACACGTAAACGGAACGAGCGGACGACTTGAGATGAATTTTTAACTACTCTACAATACGAATAAACATACAGTGTTGCAACTTACGAAATCATACATACTCAGATGTTGCAAATTACTGATATAGGTTTTATAACGTACATAACTCATTTAGCATATTTTTACAGTGTTTAAACAGTGGGTAAATTACGCTGCCATACCATGTGCACGTGTTTATCAAAACAAAAATGATACAGCCACGGAAAATTCGTACACTTGTGGCCGTGTACACTAAAATGGCCACGAAAACGAATGCGAACAAACCAAGTACTCGATTCCTATTGGCTACACGGATTCACGGACACGGAAGAGTGGGGAGTTATCCGCATTCGCGTCATTGTAGAAAGTAGAAAGGGCTAAGTTTTAAGGTAGGTTAGAAAAAAACCCGGGTAACTGTCATTATGAGTGGGGGGAGGGTGGCACTGACCTTGAGGCACGCACTCGAAGAGCGGGCAGCAGGTGCCGGGGTGGCCGTTGCCCAGGCGCACCACCTTGGCGCGCTGGCCCGGGCTGCAGTTGGCGATGAGGCAGGGCGCGGGCAGGCATTGGCAGCCCTGCGGCACGGAGCAGCAGTCCCCCGGCGCCCGGTGGCTCGGCAGGCGATAGCTGTCCCGGGGACACTCCAGCTTCTCCTCAGGGCACGACACGCCGCTGCAGTTCCTCTCTGCAACGAACGAACAAAAGTTAAAATTAAGTTGGCTATTCTGAGTGCACTGCCGATGCACATCAGAAAAGCAGAAAATACGCGGATAAGAAAGAGTTCTTAGATTTATTAATACATTTTATTTTACGAGGTTACAAAACAATGGTTGTTAGTGTTAAAAACTAAACTTCGTGATAATGTAGTTATGTATAGGTGTTCAAAATTAAATGTAAAATAGAACTATACGACGTGGAAAGGTTTTCTGAAGTTGTGCTAACTTCAGAAAGCTTTTTCACGTTGTATCATCCCTCTCCAACCTCGGTTTCAACACGTCCTTGATATTAATTCCAAAAGCATACAGAACTATTGCATAATATTGTTGAATTATTTTTTCTAATAATTTAACGAAACGACACGAATTTGAAATATATTTCGAGTCCGTAATATAAGAACAATCAACTTTAAAAAATACGCTATCTGTTATCCAAAAACAGCGGCTCAAACTTCTCAGTGACGTGTTGTGCGTGCCACCTCTCTGATATTATGCGAGGTAATACCAGCCAGAAATGAACCGCTTTCCTGCGCGAAATATAACGAATTAACAAACACAGATGCGAATAGTTATATTTTTCCTCGAGCTCTGCATAATTTTTAAAGTAACATATATTTCATGTACAACGATTTGGAGTACAAGTAATTTATATTCAGCCGGTAATCGTTCGTCTACGTAAATTACACGCCATATTGTTCTCATGAAACCCATCTCCTTGTTTGTAGAAAGTGAGACGCGTGAATAGTTTTTAAGCCATTCTTACGTTATTCCACGTCACATATTTCCAACTCGAATATATTAGCTATAATGTCCCAAGTGTGATAATAGATACAACAGACCGTCTCGCAAATGTTAACCCAAATTCACTATCTCAAACAAATTAAAAAAGAGTTAGCAAATATTTAATTATTTGCAACATTTTATATTTTTACTTTTATAACCTACTTATTTTTTTTAGACAGATGCCAGTCTTAAAATATTTTAAAATTTGTTTAGCATTACAGTACAATGGCAAGTGGATTAGCTGACAGCGTAAACAATCGACGTTAACAGGTATAAAAAAAATTGTATGTGTATATATAAAAAGTTTTAATTTTGTTGGTAATTAAAAAAAAACCCTTCTGTAAAAAAAATGTTCCGCAGACTTCAAAGTTACTCTCAATTATTTTTAAATGCGCTCTGTGTTATTTATTTATTTCGTATAACATTTACAAAATAAAAATGTACGGCGTTGTTGGTGCAATCTATTGTCAAACGTCTGTAGCATTTGTTTTCACATGTTTGTGAAGTCTCGAATTCTAATTGGCTGGCGTTAAACACAAAGACTTGAATGTTGGCCAACTTTTAACGCGTTGCGTTTGACGTTTAGCGTCACGGCAACGTTTAACGTCGATTGCAGCAAGAGTCATTACTCTCCATGGATTCATGACTTATTGTAATGCGTTATTGTAGCGTCAACGCGATTGTAGCCAAGACCGCTTATTCGTCTTCTGCGCATGTACCCAACATTGACCTACCCAAAAGGAACACAACTGTCAAAGCCACATGGTCAACAGTGATGAACGTGTTTGTTTAGATCTTAATAGTAAAAAGACAAGCACTTTGTTATAAATAAAATACTTTCAGCAATTTGAATTGAATCTAACTTCATTCCAAATTGGTTAGAGGAAGTATAAAAACATCCAAAGCACTTGTTGACTAAACAGTGTTCTAGCCTCAAATCCAATCCACGCCATTTTTGCACGTCGTATTGGCAGAGGAGCAGTTCAATGTTGGGACACGGAGATTGGTTGTGCACAGCCAGCGATATCGGTCTACCTCATCTTTAGTCTATGGCAGTGATGGTTCTAGTGGTGTGTAGGGGGTGGTGGATGGGGTGGGCAGCCTGCCCCCCCCCCCTTGGGCGGCTGGTTAGAGGGGGCGTCGGATGGGCCGACATTTTTCTTTTTTTTACTACTAAAAGAGTGAAATAAAAGGAGACTTATTGAAAAGAACAAATAATTATACAATACGTACTAATATTTTGTCTTTTACTCATTATCAATTATCTTGTTTTGTGTTTCCATTGAACCTTAAACATCATATTATTATAAACACAGTACGTAAATAAAATGCACCACTTAAACACTGGTAAGTACACGGGTTTATATGCTGTTCACTGTAAACTGAGCACTTTCGAACGCCCTGCATAAGATCTACTTGCATGCTCGTTGTGTATACTTCCGCGTTATGTAAAATCAACACTGCCTCATCACTTTATTCATGCGTCGGTTAAGTAACTGTGAAATTATTACAAAAGTGAGTGATTTACAAATATGCTAATTTTTACACATGTATGCATTTAAAAAAAACAGAACGCGAAAGAAATAATTGATGTTATCACAAATGGTTAGCCAAAACTTTAATTCGACATTAAGACATGGAACTACTTTCCCTCTATCGTTACCAACTTTACTGGGCGCGTGTCACTCAGTGCGCCTGTTAAAATATACGCAGGTAGGAGCAGTTACTTTTTCTAAGGTTCACTTCAAAAGTGCTCACTTTATCGTAAACAGCCTTTAATAAATTTTAACTTAAAATTTTACACTATAATGCACACGGGCGCAAAACAAATTATGCAAGGTACGTTCATGGGGGGGGGGGGATCACCATTTCTAATTTTTGCCCTGGGCAAAGGAAAGCAGCTTAGATCAGTCCCTGTTCTCGAGACATGCTCTCACATGTCAAGTTGCCCGGAGGATTTGGATTCCAGTCCCGCTCTGACCATACTGGATTTCAGTTTTCCGTGGTTTTCCAGGCCGTCCGAGCTACTGATTCCAGGGCACGGCACCCTTTTTCATATCGACAATTTAAAGGAAAATATAGTTGTCACAAATATTATATAATATCAAAATAAATGCAATAATTACAGTTTATAGAAACCCACTCACGAGTACTTAAATATTTCTGGTATGGTGCTTCTTAATTTAAGCTTCAAAAGGGGAAGAATTACGTTCAGGTAATCACAATAACGAAATAAATATATTGGCGAAAAACGCAGTACAATATCGAACGAAATAATACTGTTTACCGGATCTACATCGCAGCTAAAAAAGGTCTCTACCGCTGTCTCGACACATGCTTCACGCAATTCACTAACACAACAGTTGACCAGGCTGGTGCACCGTCAGTGTCCTCCCACATCGTCACTGAGACCCTGAATGCCCTTTCACACGATAAAATATTTATTGAATTCAATTACTTGAATTCAATTTATTGAACTAAAAAATCACTTCATTTGCCTTCCAATGAATTGCGTTCAATTAGCTTTCAAGTCTCCACATAAAAATTTATCACACACTTTTCAATAAATCAGTTTAAAAAATACCAAAACTAAATTCTTAGAAGTAACTAAGACTCGTGCACGACACGAAAATAATTGCTTAAANTTTTTTTTTTTTTTTTTTTTTTTTTTTTTTTTTTTTTTTTTTTTTTAAGGTATGCAACCTTATTTTGTAAAAACTTTAAATATGTTTTTACACAATTCGATTACTATATTATTACGAGATTACATATGTTAATACCGTCAGAAAAACTGTGATAAGAGATTGCAATTTTGGATTCAAGAAAAATAATAGAACATGTTCGAAACGGAAATCTTGATGGAAAACGATACATTCAAGAAATTGAAAGAGAATATGGCCGCGATTATGTCGATTCTATGACGTCATATGGCATTCAACGGATTGAATTCAATCAAAATTGAAAGTAATTTGAAGAAAAATTTGATCGTGTGGAAGAACCTTAACACTCAGATCCATCCCTGGTCCAGACGAGGGCCTTCGCCTCTACTGCCTGTCCAGGAGCTGTGTCATCGAGTAAGGGACCCTCAAGATCTCCTCCAGCACACTGAGTTCCAACGAACATCAGCACGAGTCTAGTACCATTGCATGGGTCATCAAAGAGAGAGAGAGAGAGAGAGAGAGAGAGAGAGAGAGAGAGAGAGAGAGAGACTGTCCTGGTGCGTCCTACAGATCGTCCAGTGCTCCTATTTAAGTTTCTATGGCACTCGTGGGTTTTACACCGGAGTGTACATTGCTACATTCTGTATTACGCGCAGGCGCAGAGACGAAATGGCGTGGTGGTTCCTTTGATTCAGGAGTAACCATTCACTCATCAGCTCTGGATCGGGCCTTGTGTCTGATTGGCTAAGCTGAGTAAGTTACCAGGCGTCGATTGTCGAACAGCGTTCCAATACGTCGATGGATAGTAACGCTAGCAGTTTGAGATCGCAGTTGAATGCCTTGCCTAGTGGTCGGACCTAGGTGCCATCTTGCGGCCATCAAAGCAGATACCAACTTTCCCCCGGTAGCTGGATCCTACGTGGCACTAAGGCCGGGATTACGATGACTTCACGTTTCACGTAACACGTAACGAGTACCACGTTCACGTAAACAGACTACTTCTTGACTAATGTGTTTCAAGGAGACCTATCACGATTATTTCACGTGATGGGAAAGCTTGTCAATGTCTATCTTTTGCGTGATACGTGACCCTGCATCATATGATCTCGCTGTCCAATGACAATAGGGTCGATGTTGTGTTATGTTTGCTTCTGATGGGTTAAATTTTATTTTAAAGGCGTATTCTGCTCACGTTTGTAATTAATGTACCGCATTTATAATTTTCTCTCGGAAATGAGGACGGAAATCTAATAAAATTAATCTACAAATAACTTTAGTTTTTTTAATTTATGAATATTGAGGAAGCTTTATATTGCCACAGTTTATTAATTATTTTTCCCAGAGGTATATAAATTCTTGCATTAAAAACAAAATGTTCATAATTAAGGTCGGAATTTTTTACTAGGCCTACTTCATGAAACACGATTTAAGTTTATTATCAGATCAAAATTTATTACAAACTGTTTATTGCCACATAAACAAAATAAAATGTCTGCATCTCCCAGAGACATTTCGTTTTGGACGTTACGGCAAACTCCTAGTTGTTTTCAGAGTTTGCATAAATCACGAACGCCATGCTTTCACAACCTCCACGTCATCCACGTACTCCACGTCATCCACGTAATCTGCGTCATCCACGTCGTCCACGTTCTCCTGCACGTCCTTCACGTCCTCGTCCACGTCACCCACGTCATCCGCGTCATCAAGGTCCGTCCTCCACATAATCCACGTCCTTCACGTCATCCACGTACTCCATGTCATCCACTTCCTCCGCATCATCCAAGTCATCCTATACCTCCTCCGCGTCCTCCACATCATCTACGTCCTCCACATCATCCATTTAATCCACGTCCTCCTCCACATCCTATTCGACATCCTCCTCCACGTCCTCAATGTAATCATCCATGTCATCCACGTCCTCACAATCTTCCTCCACGTCCTCCTTGTCATCCATATTATCCACGTCCTCCACGTCATCTTCGTCCTCCATGTCATCCTCCACGTCATACCCCACGTCCTTCACGTCATCCTCCACGTTCTCTACGTCATCCACGTCCTCCTCACCGTTTCTCCACGCCCTCCTCACCATCTCTCCACGTCCTCCTCACCATCTCTCCATGTCCTTCATGTCGTCTTCCACGTCCTCCAAGTCCTCCACGTCATCTACGTCCTCCACATAATCCACGTCATCCTCATTCTCCACGTCATTCACCATGTCCTCCACGTCATCCTCACCATCTCTCCACGTCCTCCTTGTTATCCACGTCATCCACGTCCTCCTTGTCATTCATGTCCTCCACATCATCAACGTCCTCCACGTCATCCTCCAAATCCTCCGCGTCGTCCTCCATGTCCTCCGCGTCCTCCACATCATGCGCTTCCACCCCCACATCCTCCAAGTCATCCACGTCCTCCTCCAAGTCCTCCTATACGTCATCCACCTCCTCCACGTTCTACATTTCTTCCATGTATTCCACGTCTTCCACATCATCCACGTCCTCCACATAATCCACGTCCTCTTCCACATTTTTCACATCCTCCACGTCCTCTACGATCTCCTCCACGTCCTCCTTGTCATTCACTTCCTCCACGTTATCCACGTCATCCGCGTCATCCACGACCTCCCACGCCTCCTCCATGTCCTCCACACCTCAAGCCCGCGTGTGGTTTCCTCCTATCTTTAGGGAGTCCGTGTCTTCTCCTTTCATTAAGGTGGGCTGGGTAGGCCGCCGAACGGTGTACAGAGCTCCAGCAGACAAAAGTTTTATTAAAAAACCGTCCAAAGTGTCTGGGTGAGGTCTGCTTACGAATAGCATTTAAGAAACGTTACACGTCTGTATACGTTTTTCAGTCCCTCCATTTCTCTCTGAACCATGTTTTTGTGATAGTGAAAATGGCTGAAACGGGTGTTTCCACAATAATTTTTAGGGTATAAAAAATTCCAGTACAAAACATTAAAAAAGGAATAGCGACGTGCATCAAACCTTTATTCTCATTATTACGTCATACTATGGTATTATCTTCGCTGAAAGTTTCATAGAGGCGCGATATCGACGGCAAGACTGCACGCCAGTTCAGTGCTTTGCACGTAGGAGAGATGAGACAGTTGATGTGTATGTCTCGGTCCCCCCCCCCTAGCGCTCCCACACTTTTAGGCCTTAGACGTGCAAAATTCCTTCACCAGGCGGCCATCTTAACTAAACAACTGAAAGTGTGATTACAAAACAGTTAGCGCCTGTAAAGGCAATCACTTGCACGCCATACATAAGCTGGTTGCAGATGTGTCAGGCGCTACCATCTACCATTTTTATGAGCCGTGTTTGAAATCGTTATTGTGAATTTAAGGTGTTGGAGAATTCGAATGACACTGAGCAGCGCTCCTAGTGTCAGTTTAAGAACTTCATTACTAAATGTTTTGACGTTTCTTTATTACTTAGGCCACAGAAAATAACGATGATTTACGAGTACTTTCTCTCCGAAAATTATAACAGTTTTATTTACTCGCTCCCTAAGAAAAAACATTTAAAAGTTAATTTTACAAAAGAAATTGTTACAAAAAACGTTTCAAAGAAAATGCGTAACGCACTTGTGATTCATCGTTAACTTTTCCTTCTTTGCTATTGGTTTGAATTCGCATAATTTTCTACACAAAAGGCGTGAAATAATAGTAGACGATTTTGCGGAGGCATCTGAGGATTTAGCGTGCTTCTCCAGCTCAGTAAATACGACTCTAAATCCCCAAATATTAAGGGCCTAACTTGGTCACGCGGTCGATTTAGTAACCTAAATAGTGGTCTCGTAGCGGTCTCCGACACGTTTATGACGTCCTTTTTGCTCCGATGTCGGTCGACGTTAACGAAAGTGCGACTGGGTTATAGGCGCTTTGATGTTATGTTGTTTGCACTGTACGCTAAAATGCACGTATCACTGTTTCACTCATGTGTAGGGGCCGATAACAACTGGACACCACTGCACGTTAAATAATGTAACAAAACATAGTTTTTAAGAGTTGGGGTGTATATATATATATATATATATATAGAGCAGGGAGATGATAAAACCGGAGATTTGATCCAATCCCTAAGGTAGATGATAAATTCACGGAAGATGTTAAAATGACAACTTTGTGGGGTGATTTCTCTAAAGAAAGTAAGTGATTTGATCAAGTCCCTTAACTGTTTAAGTGAAAAGATGAAATAAAGAAGTCAGGACTCGCCCAAAGCGTAGCAATAAATTACGCACCGTGGCCGAGCCCCAGCGCCAGCAGGAAGGTTCACTACTGGTGTGATGGTCATTTCAAGGCTCGCCGGCAATTTTTTTATAGGTAATGAGGCTACCAGCTTCACGTATTACATCTTTTCACTAAAACAGTCAAGGGACTTGATCAAATCACTTACTTTCTTTAGGGAAATCACCCCACAGAGTTGTCATTTTTACATCTTCCGTGGATTGATCATCTACGTTAGGGATTTGATCAAATCTCCGGTTTTATCATCTCCCTGCGATATATACACAAGCCTGAACGACAGTTATAAATAGTCCTACTATCAGCTACAAATCTCTT
>NQII01000032.1:1106234-1137846 GCA_002778355.1 Clitarchus hookeri
ACCCAGGTAGTCGTATTCCGAGAGAGCCCGGGGTTGAGCAGTAAGTCGCTCTTGAAAGCGGGGCGGGAGGAAGTTTTTAATCATACCGCGGTTCCCGGGACAAAAGAGGCGGCAGGTAGGATGTTGCCGCTCGTCGCCATCTAGAGAAAGAGACAGAGAGAGGGCGTCTCGGCGCCTATTACAATGAGCCTACCGCGGACCACAACCGACGCCCCCCCCCTCCGCCCCTTTTCCCGTCTTTTCTGTCATTTCTGGTTGAGGATTTTCGCGATTGGCGGAGGAAGTTGGGAGAGGGGAAGGGGTGGAGGAACGTAACGAAAAGCGGAGGCCCTTTTTCCTCCTACGGATCTACCGAGCTCTTTCAAGAAGTTCCGGGAACAGAGAGAAAACATTTCTCGCCACAGTAACACCTCGGCTGGCACCGCCATGCTGCGGGCTGCCAGAAGAATAGGCTTCCCGTTCCCTGGAGATGAAAGGCTCCTGTGTGCAAGCCGAGTTGTGGGGGTGGGGGCTACGAGGCTGGAGGGAGGATACGCCGGGTAACCGATATGCGCCCCAGTTACGCGGCGACGGGAAAGCTGGGAGATCAAAAGGACCTCGCGATTAGACATCCGTGGATGAGTTCTTCATTCTTTTCCTCCCTACTGGGCCCGATCGGGACCGGCGGGCGTCGAAATGAAACTGGACGGCCACAAAGCTAACGGCTTCGGCGGAGCGGAAGCCTCGGTGGGACGAGCTCATTTGTAGCCGGTCCCTCTCACGAAGAAAGTGCAGATGACGGCTTCACTAGCGTGGACAAAGCAGGCGCTACAGTTGTCTTCCTTTGTACACAACTCTCCCCGCCCTTGCAAGTAAAAAATCTGCAACTTGCATTTCCTATTCGCAGCCAGTGGCGAAGTAATATATATATATATATATATACAGGATTTAAAAACTTACGTCACGAATTATGAGGGGGAAAACAACTCGAATTAAAGTTCTGGAACATATTTGAAGCCCAGTGGCGTAACAAATAGGGAGCGGGCAGAGTACACATCGCCCTTCCCTAAATTCAGGCTATGTTCGAACTTACCAATTAAAAGATTTCAATTCGGACGCCGTCGATAGTCACTTGTTCAGCGAGGGTTGCGAGTTCGTAGTTTAGAATTTTAGGAAGTTTCGTTACATACTGAAAACTAAATACTGAAATACCAAGTAGTTCATAATTTGAGTCGACTAATTCTGGTTACGTGACCTTCCAGTAAACTAAAAGTGCCAATTCGAACACTACCTCAGTAAAGGACGCCCGAGTGTGAGTAAATGGATACCCAAACGGTTTTTGTTCATCGAGACGAGTTGATATATTCTATACAATCTATAATGAATGATTAGAGCTAGTGATTTTTCGCAAAAAAATATGAGTACATGGCAGACTTCAATACTCTAAGCACCCGACAGCAGTTTGTCTATTACTATTGGTCGCTCTCTGCTAGAGAACGCGTTTTATTATTAGACCTGGCCACTCACACACTGGAGAGCCAAAAAAAAAACTGGTCTAGGCATGCAGTATGCAAAGAACAGAGGTATGGAACCAATCAGAGTAACGAGATGCGGTCGGCAGCGCCTATATAAGACAACAAGCGTCTGGGAAAGTTGCTAGATCGTTTACTGCTGCTACAATGGCAGATTATCAAGATTTAAGTGAGTTTGAACGTGGTGTTATAGTCGGCTCACGAGAGATGGGACATAGCATCTCCGAGGTAGCGATAACATTTGGATTTTCGCGTACGACCATTTCACGAGTGTACCGTGAATATCGGGAATCTGGTAACATCAAATCTTCGACATCGCTGCGGCCGGAAAAAGATCGTG
Source organism: Clitarchus hookeri (assembly GCA_002778355.1). Taxonomy (NCBI): domain Eukaryota; kingdom Metazoa; phylum Arthropoda; class Insecta; order Phasmatodea; family Phasmatidae; genus Clitarchus; species Clitarchus hookeri. The sequence continues at coordinate 1,108,086 of NQII01000032.1, forward strand.
AACGAACGGGACAAGCGACGACTGACGAGAATCATTAAACGTGACAGACGTGCAACCCTTTCTCAAATCGGTGCAGATTTCAATGCTGGGGCATCAACAAGTACCAGAGTGCGAACTATTCAACGGACCATCATTGATATGGGCTTTCGGAGCCGAAGACCCACTCGTGTACCGTTGTTGACTGCACGACACAAAGCTTTACGCCTCGCTTGGGCCCGCCATTGGACTGTTGATGACTGTAAACACGTTGCCTGGTCTGACGAGTCTCGTTTCCAATTGTATCGGGCGGATGGACATGTACAGGTATGGAGACATCCTCATGAATCCATGAACCCTACATGTCAACAGGGGACTGTTCAAGCTGGTGGAGGCTCTGTCATGGTATGGGGCGTGTGCAGTTGGCGTGAAATGGGACCCCTGATACGTCTAAATACGACTCTGACAGGTGACAGATACGTAAGCATCCTGTCCGACCACCTACACCCATTCATGTCCATTGTGCATTCCGACGGACGTGGACAATTCCAGCAGGACAATGCGACACCCCACACGTCGAGAGTTGCTACCGAGTGGCTCCAGGAACACTCTTCTGACTTTAGACACTTCCATTGGCCACCTAAATCACCAGACATGAACATTATTGAGCATATCTGGGATGCCTTGCAACGTGCTGTTCAGAAGAGATCTCCACCGCCTCGCACTCCTATGGATTTGTGGACTGCCCTGCAGGATTCATGGTGTGAATTGCCTCCTGCATACCTTCAGACATTAGTCGAGTCCATGCCACGTCGTCTTGCGGCACTTCTGCGTGCTCGCGGGGGCCTTACACGATATTAGGAAGGTGTACCAGTGTTTTTGGCTCTTCAGTGTAACTCGGCAACATCAGCCAGGCTCCTACGTGATTAGCGTGCAGACAGTTAACAGACGTCAAAAAGTAGTTCAGATAATCAAGATAGGTAAACAACCCTGTTGTATTTTGAAATAATTATAATTTGCCTTGAAATATTCTCGCGAAACTTCGCTACCTCTATGAATGGTTACAACCAGGGCCACCTGCTTTTCGCGAAAATATTTAAGTACTACTTGTACTCCAAAACACAAGAGAGCAGATCCACTTTCGTGATTGGATGATTTTAAATGTCACGCATTGCAGATGTCTGTCCGAGAATCACGGACACCCAGTGTCGAAGTTACTTCATACTGATTGGCCCAGTCAAGGTAAGGAACTGTCTCCCAAAGGAAAACTGCATGTATGCCATAGGTAGAGACCTAAAAAATTCGCGAGTTCATAGAACTATAGAACTGCAGGATAGACCGCACAGTCTTTTGTACATTCTAAATCTGAATCAGTGAGAATTTCAATATTTCAATCAGTTAACAGTATCTGACTGATTCAACAATCAATTCAGTGAATTTAACTGATGAATCAGTGAAAAAAATGTGTTTTCTTTCACTTATTGATTCAGTGACTTTTCCACTGTTTCATCAGTAATTTTTTTTTCACTGATTTTCAGTGATTTGTTTTTTGACTGATAGGCCAACTAAACGACGTGTAAAAATCGCCGTCAAACATCGTGTAAAAATGCCCTTTAAACATCGTGTATCAAGTGAAATAACAACACATAAACTAATAAATCCAACACAAAATACTTTCTAAAATGTGTTTCGTATTTCAAAACACCATTTTATGAGGTAACATGGACATTCAGGTTTTCATTCCGTTTTTACTTGTTTAATTTTGTTGATGTCATGTAATCATCACAGCGCTCTGTTTGAAGGTTTAAACTGCATATAATGAGAGTGCACTCATATGTACTATTAGTTTTAAAAATCCTAACGGTGCCAATAAAACCAAAAAACGAAAAGCAAGGGTATACAATTTAAAACTACACCTTTCGATCAAGAAATATAAGACATATATTTTCCTCTTTATTAACAACTTGACTTGGTAGCTCAGATGTAAGATTACGTTCTGTAGGTAAATTGGAAAAGGTGTGCGAGTTCAATACCGGCTGCCTGCGGAAATAGTTTTTTTTAAATTACGGTAAATTCCGCAATACAATTAGTAAGGCATTGTAAATGTATTTATTTACCGTTATTATTTGGCTAAAATCAATAAAACCAATATTTAATTCGCCGCTGCAGTTGGCCGTCACTCTCTCAATCAGTGAAATTGTTTCACGTCACTAATTCAATCACTGAAATTTTTTCACTGGAACAATTAGTGGTTTTCCAACTGATTCTAAGTGGAACCATTTTCACTGATTCGAGTAGTTGAATTTCATTGCGAATCAGTGGTTTTTCAATCATTTGAATTTAGTGTGTTCAAATATCCCGATGTCAACTGCGCATTGGTTGTCTGCTGTCACAGTGGAAGGCGATGATTGGGCCACCGTTCTCCAGGAGGTGTCAAAACATCATGTGAAGTTATATAAACAAACGTGTTTTGAATTCTAGCTTGTCCCAAAATGAATCCGCGAATTATTCAGATCTCTACCCGTAGGAAATTGGAGTCTATAGACTTCGCGTGAATATTTTCGCGGAAAACAGCTGACTCTATTTGCATTTCTGATACATGCGTCTTCGCTCCTGGGTTATAGACTTTCCTCTGTCTGTTACGCAGTCTATAATTGAGGTTTTGATCGCACCAAAACGAGATCTATAAGAGAAGCAAAAATGTCTTAAGAGGAGCGCCTAAAGACTTTCCGCCTCCTGTTTCGCCACTACAAGACAATAGGTTTATAATCACACATACTTTCTGTATACTCTACAACGGTCATTAGCATTGCACACGTCTTGACCATGAAATATATAAATGAGCTAAACATTACAAGAATATTGCAAAAAAAAAAAAAATATATATATATTGTGTAAACAGGTAACAGACAACTAACTGGGGCAAAATTTCAAACATGTAGTTTATTTTGTGCTTGCAAGAAGGCGAGTGGCATTAAGTGGGAACCGAAATAATTCAAGGGTTTATTTATTTGTATCGGAGACTACAGAAGTACGATTGTAGTGAAGCAACTTTTATACGTTCTTCTGTATTCCACGTGTTTTTCGTCGGCTGGGGTTTTTGTTGCCGATGTTCCAGAATGTTCCACTTCCGCGCTCAACTGTGCCTCGTAGAGAAAGCATTCCTCGATCTTCGCTTATCGCTAGCTCCTTCGCATCGCCCACGCCCNGGGGGGGGGGGGGATCCTAGCGCCTGTGATATTTATTCTGTCGCAAGAGATGACGGTTTGTGGGAATAGGAAGCGGATATCAGGACTGACATGGGGGAGGGACAGGGGGTTTCAGGACGGGGTGGGCGTTATGAGAAAGGCAAACTGATGTAAAGGCTTGGGAAAAGCCGATAAGGGGAGACGAGGTAACGACTCCACCTCCATCTCTCTCCGGGAATTCTTCAACTTACCCCGGCGCCTCCCCCATTGTTGTCAACAAGGCCTCGAGATAGTATGTGTACCGTGGGAAGAATCTCGAGATTACTGGGAGAAGCAGAGTGGGCAATAAAAACCACTATCGTAACGGGATCAGGGATGTCTGAATAAGTCCTGTGGGAGAAGAGGGGATTTGGTGGGCGGGGCCTCGCGACACACGCGTAAACATTGACACGTCATGAGTGAGTACACATGGCTGTTGTGGCTAAGAAGGGATTCTTGCGCCTGCGCACAAGACGGTACAACGCGCCTTTGTGCTTTCTTGCTCTCTCTCTCTCTCTCTCTCTCACGCACATGCGCACTCACTTTATTTTCAAGGTTGGGACCACACACACCATCTCGCTGGATCATATCATGTTGGTAAGCAAACTCTGAATGTACTTTTTTTTTTTATCGTTATTTGCATCCCCTACTTTACACTGGCAAGCTTACACAGTCGAAAACACCGAAACATTGCATACATTCTTTTCCTGCCTTCCAGCATCCCCCTTCCTCTAGGATGCCAGGGTGGGGCAGTGGTCAGTCCAGCATCAGTAGTTATACAATGATGATTCACCGCCACCAGGATGCAGGAAGCGGTGCCGGGACACCACAGCCGCCATATTGGATGACGTCACGCCGAAAACTCCTGCTCGTCATTCCTCGCCAATGAAGGCGGCCATCTTGGATTTCCCTTTTCCCCTTATAAATTCCCTTTTTTCCTCCTGCTCTATTATTCCTTCCAATCTCTTCATAATCTTGCATTCCTCTTCTTTTTTCTCTCGCGGTCATTCCGAATTTATTTTTTCTCATACTCTCTAATTCCCCCTCTCTCTCTCTCACCCGTTTTCTTCCGTAGGGGTTTCTCATAGTCCTTACAATCTCCTTTAGTTTCTCTCGTCTCCCACATTATATCCCTTGGGGTTTTCTCATGATCCTTCTGTTCTCCTTTATTTACTCTCTTGTATCCAACACCTTCCCTCCCTCTCTTGCTTTTCGCATCCTCAATCACCGTCGACGTCGTCTGCAGTAGGCAGCCATCTTTGATTACCGCACCCGCCACCAGAGTGTGGAAAGAATGATAGAGCAGGAGGGTAAAAAGGTAAATCCAAGATGGCCACCGCCATTGGCGAGGAATGACAGAGCAGGAGGTTTCGGCGTGACGTAATCCAAGATGGCGGCCGTGGTGTCCTGGCACAGCATCCTGCATCCTGATGGCGGTGAATCATCATTTTATAACTACTAGTATCCAACCACGGTGAGCCAAGTTCAATTCTCTATTCTCGTCGGGGTTCGCTCCAATTTTTGTGATTGGGAAACATGGCGAACGTCACCGTTGGCTGGTGTGTTTTCTCAGGATACTCCCGTTTCTGCCTCATTGCATTCTGTCACTAGGTTATATCCACTTTACTTAAGTGCACTGGAGATCTCAGCTGTTAAGCGTAGCCCAAATCTTTCACACCTACCCCACCCCAGTCGCAACAGGCCATGGTAATTACGGAGGTTGCACGGAATATCTTGTTAAAGATAGGCGAAACACGAAGACCAACCAAAAATGTTCAAACATTTATGGAAATAACTGTTACGTGTCCAGGCTCAATTGACGTGAAAATTACACATGCGCAGTGGCTTGGTACAACTGCAACACTTTCCGGTGTTCCTTTGTTTGCTACATTTATAACCGGGGGAATTGTGGACGGTGTAGTTGGTAACGTTCCCCTCAAAATAATTATTTCTTTAATAACTCATACTTTTCGAAATAAGGTATCAAGTTCATTTTAGTTTTCATTGTAAATGTCACTTAGAAAACTTCGCAACATTTTCGTGAGAGCGATGCTCAATAAATAAACAAACAAATATACCTACCCCGGGAATCATGTTAGTACACGTTCTTTCCTGTTTCGTACACAAGTTTTTTATTTGAAAGCGTTTCAGGGATTTCGATTGGCTGGACACCGCCGACACACAACAGCCTATATTTTGTTCAAGTACCGTAAAATGTTGCGTAATAATAATGTTTACTTCGAGAATGACTTAAGTGATCAGGTCTGATGTTTAAATTTATGATCATACTAATTGTTTGCGACGTGTCTTGTTGTTCGAAATATTGAAATTTGTCCCCCCTCGACTCCAAATCATTCGCCAATCGTGCTGGCAAGCTAGAAGAGACGTGTTCTCTACTTCAAGAAGTACGTGCAACTTTGCAATTATTTTATGTAGATGGATTTTTACCGTGTCTATGCCTGTTTCATCCGCTTTCTTCTATCGGCTGGCACCTGCTTAATTTTAATAGGAAATCCCATGTTAAGGAAATTTCATCTCAGTGTGTTAATTTCAAAGATAGACGTTTCAAACAAAATGTTACTCACGAATTATTTAGAAGAAGATACCTACCAGAGTATATTTCCAATATACACAGGCGGTATGTAATTTTTTTGTAGAACATATATTTTAAAAATTCCTTGCAAACAGGTCATACATGTTATGGAAACATCTCTGCTGTAGGAATCTTTTCCTAAAAAAAATTCATTAAAATTAACGGCACTGACGTGAAATTTCCTTAACTCGTGGAATTTCCCATTTAAATTCCGCAGCGGCCAGCCAGTAGGAAGTGCCGTTAAGATAAGCTAGCTAGTAAGCATGGGAGATAACCATGGCTCCGAATGCCGCCATGCTTGCCCAATCCTGGAAAAACCACGATGCAATTGTGTCGGGTAACTGGTTTACTTCCTGCATGCTTAGGTACGTCGGGCTTGTCCTAAGACTAACTTACGCCCCGTCCTATTTTAGGCTTCCGACTACCCATCTAAATCTAGCGTAGGTTAGGAAAAAAAAAATAGCCCGAAATATTTAAACGTACGCCACCACCAGCATCGCAAGATTTTTAACTGAACGCATTTCGCTGCAATGTACAGAGTTAATTAATTTATGGATTGCAGTTACACAAAACACTCTCTGTTGCGCGGTCAACAATATAAATCAGTATTTAGCTGCACGGGGAAGATAAATGTATTTANTACACAAAACACTCTCTGTTGCGCGGTCAACAATATAAATCAGTATTTAGCTGCACGGGGAAGATAAATGTATTTATACCGAATTTATTCGTTGGATTTTCCACGCGCTGTGACGCGAAATACCACATATTCCGGGCGTGGGTTTACAGTTGAAATATTCTTATTCTGTTTCCCTCTACCGTAACTGTGAATTTAGCTTTTAAATTTAGAAAAATTGCATATAAATACTTTTTTTTAGGATGATCACATAATTTACAATAACAAAAATCAGAATTTGTAAAAAAAATATATATATGAAAATTATTAATTAATATTTAAAATTAGTATTTACTACATTTTATCTTGGTGTATTAAAAAACAGTGNATATATATGAAAATTATTAATTAATATTTAAAATTAGTATTTACTACATTTTATCTTGGTGTATTAAAAAACAGTGGTGTGTGAATCTAAACTTACTGATGGCGACAAAAGACTTACCTATCAAGCTCTGTCCATTCATAAACTCTGCAATTACAGGCACGAGAGAATCGACGACGACTTCCATTCATCCGCGACTTAAAAATTCCCCTGGTGTTCTACAGAAATTCGAGTAAAACTTTGTAGCATTGAAAATTTAAATGCCAGTAATTTAACGCTCTCTGGGTCCGGGAAGGAAAGTTGAAACACGTCCCCTTGCCATTTAGCAAAAGTTTGTTTGGTATTTTCCTGTATTTTTAAAACATGTTACCATGCAATAATTTGTTCAACTACTAGAGATGCAAAAAAAAAAAAAAATTACAAACCTAAGCTTAGATTTACCCCCCTCCCCCCATCCCTTTCCAACTCCTTCCACTGCTCGGACCAAGACACCCTTCAAGTATTTAAATATAAATGCTACTGGATGCATGTACTTGAACTGGCGTCAACCTTTCCTTGGTCACAGAGGAAACACACCCCCGTCCACCTAATTAAACTGAGGACGATTGCGTGATTCCGTCACGCCACTGTAAAGAGTGTTCATTACTGGCGCAGTATATCACCGACGTGTCAGATAAACAGTGTTCTTTCTAATAGCAAAAAAAAATAATAATAATAATCCTTGGACACTCGTTAATTTATAACCCACTTCCGCTGCGAAAGTCCTGGTTTCAAACTTCTTCAGAACGCTAAAGTGTCCAGTTGTGCCTTGTGTGTTGGTGTTAGAAGATCGAGTTATGCGCGGGGGCCACGGTGGTGTAGTGGTGGTCAGACTACTCGCTTCCCACCTAGGCGAACTGGGCTCGAATCCAGGCGGGGTCTCTCCCGGATTTTCGCATGTGGGAATCGTGCCAGACGATACCGCTCGTTGGCGCGTTTTCTCAGGGGTCTCCAGTTTACCACGCTCTTGCATTCCAGCGCTTCTCCATACCTCGTTTCATCCTCATCGGCTCTCAAGACTTCAAATTTTAAGAGCCGCTCAAATCTACACTTCACTCCGCAAACGTGGCAACACTGCAGCCGGGCTTGCACCACAGGTTATAGATAAGGTAACACCGATTTTAGTCTTCTGCGCATATTATATTGTCTCACGATTTGCTTACTTAAAGTGTTGGAACCATGTGTTCAACTAGTGGCGTGAACGTTTGTTTGCATTTAGTTTTGCAATAGAATCTTTATATACATACATATAGTATATATACACATACACACATATAAAGGCTGTTCACTATAAAATGAGTAATTTTGAAATCAACCTTTGGAAAATTTCACTGCCCCTACCTGCGTATATTTTAACGGGCACACTGACAGTCACGCGGCCAGTAAAGTTGGCAACGACGGATAGAAAGTAGTTCCATGTATTAACGTTAAATTACAAGTGTCCAGTGAACATTTATGAATACTGAAATATTTTCTTTTACTTTTTGTTTTTTTAATGCATATGTGTGTAAGAAGAAAATTTTTCTAAAAAAATTATTTCCTAAAATTTTACAATTGCATCCATGGTAACGTTAATTGTACATATGGTGGAAGAATGCACAATGTGCATACAAGTAGGTACTAAGCAGGGCTTTCGAAAGTGCTCATTTTACAGTGAACAACCTAGACACATACACACAGTATGTTACCGTGTGTTACTTTATGTGGTTGTGTCCATTCGCTTCTTGGCTGCGCTAGGCTCTGGGAACGGGCGTTGCGTCTGATTGGCTACTGAATGCTGCGGACTATTGCAGTAAAGTTCAAACTAGAAAATAATCTTAGCGAAACTTTGAGGGAGGGAAGGTAGGGGCCGGCTCTCCCGAGCGCCTGCGCTAGAGGGAGTGACACTGCTGGCGCTATACATATCAAACTGATAACATCACTCTCTACTACCGCGAAGTTAAATACCGCGTTAGGAGACCTGCGAATTCTCGACAGGTATCATTCACGCGCAGAGCAGCTCTCGTGCAACCGCACTCGGCCGCTGTCACTACTGAACTCAACACCCCCACCCCTTCGTGCAGCGGCAGTGGACTCTCCCCACTCGCACGGCACGTTTTGGACTTCTGCTCATTATTTTATCATTTGGATTTTACTATACCTACCTAGTGGTTGGGCCGCAGGCAGGCGAGTGGCTTACCAGGCGCTGATTGGCGATTGGCGTTCCAGAATTTTTCTGGAGCGAGCGGCTATAGTTTGCTGTATGAGCGACTGTTCCGCCTCTGTATTCTTATTTACTCCGTACCCACGTTGGTCGGACACGCTCGAAGGGCTCTCAAGTCGCCTCGGCCGGGACAGAGCGAACGAAAGCTGCAATTTCCAAGTGGACTCGGCGGGGCGTGTTTGCGGATCGCGATACGCGCTTTTACGACGCCTGCTTCCGGCGAGGACTGACTCCCCCCTCGTCCTCAGATGAGGTTATGTTTGCCCTGAGTACGTTGACGAGTTTCCTCCCGAGATACGGCTTGAGATAGCGGCAAGCCCGCGCCGAGAGGCTCGCGAGCTATAGTCAGTTCATGGTTACTTCCAACTTTTCCGAGGTCCTGCCAAAGTCGTACCAGGATATTCCTCCGCCTCAAGAAAACAAAGCTTAACCAAATCTATAAAATTACACCAAAGAGGCAACGAGCCGAATTATTACGCACTCAGTTTAATGGTATTTTGCATGCGAACTATTTCTTACTAGGCATTACCAACACACCTATTTTCTCCTAGTTTTTATTCATACTGATTATATAGTCCATTCACGGTTACTTCACACTTTTCTGAAGCTCTGCTGAAGTTATACTTCCAGGATATTCCTCCGCTTCATGCAAACAAAGCTTAACCAAGTCTGCTAAATTACACTAAAGGGAAAACGTACCGCATTAGTGCGCACTCACTTTAATTATATTACTTACTAGGCATTACCAACTGACATATTTTATCCCTATTTTAATTAACATTAACTATAAATGAAATATTATAATTTATAAACAGTGTATAAATATAAGTACAGCGTAGCCAACAATAAGGTGCTTTTATGTTAACAGAAGTATGAAGTGCCTGTGATACATTACATACTTAAGAAACGAAGAAACACGTCATACGTGAGGTTATTTTTCAAGGTTTATTACAATACGTCTGAAGAAACCGCGAAAAGACTATAGTCTACAGTAACATTAATTGTAACTTCACTCCACGTGGCTTCTAGTACTGTAAGTCGGCGGTGAATTAGCGGAAGTCGATTGATAGCGGAATATTTAAATTAACAGCACGCTGGTTTAAGTTACGTGCATTTAAGTTATAATCGACGTAATGTTCGTGCACTCAGGATTTTAAAAATATAGCAACATTGTCTTTTCAAATTTTACTTTTGATTAAAAATAGAAACATTAAAAATTTCAAATACAGAACTCCTTGTTAATGCCGATATTCAATTCTATTCAGATCGGTTGATTTAAGAAAAATATACTTCGCGAAAGTTTTGCAATAAAAGCTTGTTAAATGAAATAATGCATAAAACTGTTGACGCAGCTTGCAAAACAAACAAATACTGGAGGAATGAATACAGAAAGCACGATACGTGCCTTCCTAATGGGCTAAAGTTTCTTTTACTTCCTTTTTACAAAATGGCGTGCATTGTTAGGGACACTGAAATGAAAATAAATCAAAGTTGGTCTGCGCTACCATGGACTTCATTTATATTTATTTCACGATAAATTCTTTTATGAATGTCAAATTAGTTTTAAACGTAGGATTAAAGTTTTCCCTAAGTACAATTTTTGTAATATTTAAAACATTTCTAGGAACAAAATGTTGAAGTGCAGCGGAAATAAATGGACAGGAATTTTGAAGAGCAAGCTGTGAAAAAAATGAGGTTAAGTGGAAATTCATCCCCCCCCCTTCCCCGGGTCTTTCTTAACCAATATCATAAAAGTTACCCAAGCTCACGGGGGAAAAAAATTCTTTACGGAAAGAATTGTTACCCTTCGGTCAGTTAATTAAGTCGAGCAAAACTACGAAGTTCTGTGTTACGCATGCAAGCGAAGCTCGATCATCTTTGGCGTGCGAGGCTTAATGAGTGTGCCAGCCCTGGAAGTTATACGTGAAATGAAGGTTTGTGGCCACGTGATCTGAATAATAAACCATCAAAGGTAACGAAGTGCAAGTGACATTTGGTATTTACAACGTTCGCCTGGTTTGTGCGTCACGTGCTAGGGCGGCCAGAGGCTAGGGAACCTGATTATGGCGTGATTCCGAGCACTTAGTGGAAGCGAACCATGGGCGGTCGAATCGAACAGAAGAATGAATTCGTGCATTTTTCATCTTAAGGTACTCGTAATCTACGCATAATTTTCGGTATTTCAAACTCGTGGCGTTTGCGGTATTCACATCAACGTTTTTACGGCGTGGAATTTAACGTGTTTTAAAAAAATTTATAGCTTTCATTTAAGTTGGAATTGGTTATAAATTAAGTCACAAAGTCAGAAGTTGTAAGTAGATTAACGTGAAAAGTTGGAAGAAAAGTCCTCCAGAAATGGAACGCGCTAAATTCACGCATGTATTTAAAATTAAATGAAAAATAATCTATTGTTTCTTACGGACGCCATTTGATACAAGTACGAATTTTATTTGTTTATTTGGGGGGCGGGAGGGGAGAGAGTATATTTTTACATACGAAACTACGCTAAGCTTACTGCAATCTCAGCCACTAGGTCGTCAATCCTTTAAAAATATTTTCCATTTTGTTAGACAGGAACAACTAAACAACACAAAGACTGTACTGTTTGTAAACATAAAAACTTAAATAACATGGATTTATTTTTATAAAAACCGGCGTCATTACATCCATCCTCAAAGATTAGCATTTACTTCCTCATTCGCTCACACTACCAACTTTAACACATACCAACACTATACAGTAAAATCATAACTTAAACAACTTTTTCCAGAACACAATTATGCTTGTGGGAAAAAAGAAGGAAGGGGATGGCATAAGGAAAATAAAATGGGGATGGGGGTGTTGAAATGGGAGTGCAAAATAAGTTAACATCGGTGACAATGCGAGGCAAGTCAAGCTTGGGAGAAACTTCCAACCTTACCGTTAAGCTGGTTCTCGCCTGTTCGTAACTTTCTCTCTCTATCTCTCCGTTCCTCTTTCTCCCTCCTCTGTAATTACTAATAAGGCTGCTTTCACTATCAACTTTCGCGAATTAAGGGCGGGTGGGTGGCTTTCTCGCTCGACCGGCAGATGCCGTGCAAGATNGGGGGTAGGGGGGGGGCGAAGGGAAAAGAGGGGAGAGCCGACGGGAAGCTGGGAACGAAGAAGTTGGCCAACCTGCCACGTCCCAGAGATAACGGGGCTCCCAATTACGGCAACGTTTTCTCCCCTCGCGTCAGTTTTTCTAGTACTACCTAAACGTCGGATATTGTTATTGTATCTGCGATTCTAATTACCGCACGTAAAAAAACAATGGCTGCATTGCGTCTGTTTATGGCACGAACAACTAGACTCCCGTTTATATACGAAGAAAACCTTTCCATCAATTTTCCCAGGAAATAGTAAAATTCTTCTTCAGAAATTAATAATAATTAATGCAGTCGCTTTTNAAATCTATCTATGGTTTGAGTGAAATTCAAAGCGGGAACGTGAGGGAATACAGGTATGCGTACTACTGTCCAAGAAAACTGGTTGGTCTTTTTATACTTTTTTTTTTGCCTTTAAATATACGCTGACTTGCGTATGACCGGTTACAGGCATGTCACGGGCCTACAGTAGGTATACAAAGCCGCAAGCGTTCTGTAGAAATGTTTACTATACAGGAAGGATGAGCCAGGACTGAGTGTGTTAATTTCAGGAGGTGATTCCCTACGAGAAATAAAGCGGAAATGTATTTAAATATTTCTCGGTAAAGTGAAAATTGTGGTCGCTGCGCAGCACTGAAAAATCGAATTTGAAATTGCATTTCGTTAAATATTTCCGAAACCATTTGAGATTAAGCAACGTCATTTCGAACAGTGTTGCAAGAAATGGAGCTCTTGAACATGTTATGAGTGTGGTGGTAATATTATCTCCCATTCGGTACGTAAAGGCTGTTCATGGCGAACTGAGCACTTTTGAAAGCCTTGCTTAAGATCTACTTCTATGTACATTGTGTATTCTTCCACCATACGTAAAATTAACGTTGTCATGTGCCTGATTACTTTATTCATCCATCGGTCAAGTGTAATTGTGAAATTATTGCAAAAGTAAATATTTTCAAAATTTGTTAATTCTTATAATTATATGCATTTAAAATGCAGAGAACAAAATATATAATTTCAGTCTTCACAAATGTTTACCCAACGCTTTTAATTCAATGTTAATATATGGAACTCCTTTCCTTTCCGTCGTTACCACTCAGTGTATCCCTTGGAATATATGCGGGTAGAGGCAGTGAATTTTTCAAAAGTTGATTTCAAAAGTGCTCAATTAATTGTGAACAGCATATACTTGGGGTTCGTCGCCCCTTTTTGGCCGTAACTATAGAAACACAGAGATGCGAAGGTCATAACCGAGTGGTTAGACGACTTGGGAATGAATTAAATCGAATGCCTGGTCCAAATGTCCTGATTAAAACCCAATTGAACATATCTAGGATGAGTTACAGCACCGCTTGACAGCCAGACCAGACGGCTTCAAATAGGTTACAGAACTGTTTTCCAAGTTGCAAGAGGAATTGAAGAAAATACCTGCAGACATGTACCGAAACTTAATGGAAAGTCTTCCTAAAGGAATAGAGGCTGTGACAGCGGCGAATGGCTGGTTTACGTTATACTAACATAATAACAACAACTCCAATTATGCAATTTCGTACGGGTGTCCGGTCGTTAATCGGAATATAGTGTATTTGCGAGTTATTACGTAATTATTACTATTATTTTATTACGTGTGACTGTCACGGTACATTTTCATTATTATTTAATGTTGAGCACATAGCATTTTGCATCTCAAAGTGCACCGCGTTACCACTTGTGTATGCTCTTATGAGGGAATCCGTCGTAACCGAGGAATTTCGCAGGTTTTCCAACACTGAAAAAAAAAAAAAATCCTTGTATCGAGCCTCGATTGAAGGTCCTATTACTAGGGCCACGCCGTTTTTCGCGAAATTCTTTATGCGCGGGCCAGACTGCAACTTCTTACGTGCAAGCCTGCGAGCTATTGGCTGCGTGTCGGTGTGAGAAGACATTTTCTACTCGACTGAGCCAATCAGAGTAAAGTAACCCCGACAACGAACGTCCGTGATTCGCAGGCAGACACCTACGACGCGTTTGAGTTAAAATCACCCAATCACGATACTGGTTCTGAACTAACGTGTTTCGGAGTACAACTAGCCGCGGAATCTTTTCGCGAAAAACAGACGGCCCTATCTTTAACTAGGTCCAGTGACTTTTCGCGTAAAAATCGGAGCACACAGTAGACTTCAATACTATATACACACATCAGCTGTTGTTATACCTCCATTGGCTGCTGGAGCCACTCAGGACTAAGTAACTCCGACACTGAACCTTCGTGATTCGTGCGCAAACAGTTAACACGTGCCAGAACATTTTTTAGCCAATCAAAGAAGCGGGACGACCCTACGGTATTTTTGACTGTATCTTGTCTCGAAATCTTTTCGCGAAATATCACTGCCTCTACCTATAACCAACAATCGCATTTATATAGATACGATGTATAAGTTGGTTAATGGCGTTGTGCTAGAAACAGTTGCCGTCTCGTGCCAGAACTACACACACCGCCGTCAGTTAATGGCGTGCGTGTGTAGTCTCGTGATGCTCGTCTCTCTTCTCTGTACGTTCAAAACATTAAAACCCCTGTCACATTGCCAAAATTTTTTTTCGGCTAACTGCTTCGAAAAACTTTGAATGTTGTAACTCACCGGAACTTCATGAACACCGCCAAATTTGTCAGAAAATGTTGGATGGATACAATTTCCATGAAATATTGTGTACGTTGGGTCAGTTCTAAAATGTATTTGATGTTAGACTAAATCAGCCAATCGGAATCGTGCACAACGAAAACGATCATTTGCGACCCTACAGAAGTTTAATATGGTGACCAGTAACAGAAACGAAATAATGTTACGGATTATAATTAATTTATAAGAGATCGACAAGTGCACGACACAATAAAATAAATCAAAGNAAACGAAATAATGTTACGGATTATAATTAATTTATAAGAGATCGACAAGTGCACGACACAATAAAATAAATCAAAGGTGCAGCAAACAAGAAACGCTGAAATTTGAGTTTAGAAGTGAAAATAAATCACACCATTTTTTATTTTCCTTCTTGCAATGGGATGCGTGGTGACACAACAGCAGTATCCTGTCATGAAAATTATGTTTCAATAAATACCTGACTGGGTCTGTCAAAAAAACTTAGACAATGTGACAAACATTCAAACGTATTCGAGATTGTTTGATTAACTTTATTTGATGGGAATATTTGATGAACGTATTTTGTCTTGTAATTTCATCGCCTAAAATATAATTGAAGAAGAAAATTTGACTGTGATAAGGTCTTAATGCTTTCCCAGCTACTGATTATTCGACCCTTGCTGATACGCCAATCTACTTTTATAACAGACTCCGTGATCAGGTCCTTCAGCTCTGCCAGATCATCTTGAAACATCGTGCCTAACAGCAGCGAATGAAAGACTCATCGAACCCATAATGCTACCAGTAACTCCGTATAGTTCCATCAGATTCTAAATTTAAAAAGGTCACATTATTCTGCCTGAGAACTGTATAAAAAATTTACTCTCAATGCGGCAGGTAGAAGACGTAGGGAAGTGTATATGTATGTATGTGGAAGTGTATATGTATGTATGCATATGTATGCACCGAAGGTGGGGTGGAGAAAGAGACGAAGCGAAGGTGGGATGGGGAAGAAGAGATGCAGCAAAGAATGGTGGAAAAAGAGAGGTAGTGAAGGCGGAGTGGGGTAAAATGAGATGTAGCGAATTTAGGGTGGATGAAGAAGATATGCAGCGAAGGTGGGGTGGAGGAGGAAGAGATGCAGTGAAGGCGGAGTGAAGGAAGAAGCAATGCAGTGAAGGTGGAGTGGAGGAATAAGAGGTACAGTGAAGGTGGGGTGGAAGAAGAGGTGGAGCAACGAAGGTGGGGTGGTAGAAGAGGTGCAGCGAAGGTGGGGTGGAGGAGGAAGAGATGCAGTGAAGGCGGAGTGAAGGAAGAAGCGGTGCAGTGAAGGTGGAGTGGAGGAATAAGAGGTACAGTGAAGGTGGGGTGGAAGAAGAGGTGGAGCAACGAAGGCGGGGTGGTAGAAGCGGTGCAACGAAGTTGGGGTGGAGCAGCAGCAGCAGTTTGTCAGAAGCAGAGGAATTGGGAGCACCCCTACNAGAAGCGGTGCAACGAAGTTGGGGTGGAGCAGCAGCAGCAGTTTGTCAGAAGCAGAGGAATTGGGAGCACCCCTACAAAACTACACCTCCTCTCGACTAATCAACACGAGTTATAATACAACAATTTTAACACTGAACGATACAAAGTATACTTAGTGGCATACATTTTAATTTCACCTATTAAGTCAGAAAGCACAGCAAGTAATTATTTGTCAGATATAGAAATCAATATCACATAAATTATACCAAGGTTGAGTTTCACACTTATTTGTTATAGAACTGAATGACTATATGAATTTTTTCACACGTTTTGCTTTCGGCGAAGAACTTTGGGATTTGTCAAAGGCTGTACAGGAGTTGTGTATGTTACTTTTGGGCGTGCTGTAAAGGGCTTACTTCATCACGAGATATCTCGAGACAAACGTGCAACTGCGGGTGAGCAGCTTTAGAAATGGGGGAGGGAAGGATCCACGTGAAACCTCAGATCCCTACGTGTCAACACGGGCGCTGGTCGTTCATACGAAAAAAAAAAACAAGCTGAAACGAAATTTGAAAGAAAAAAATATCTGTTAACGATTCACTTCACATGAAAATATTGCCAGTCCCCGAACTACCAATCAGTTGTTATTTTTACAACGTTGATAATACTCATGGTTTGTTTTTAATTTTAATTGCGAGAGAAATATCGTAAACATTGTATGCGGGATATGATTATTATTACGTGACGTGTACTGACATTTTCATTAATTTTCCCTTTCGCGCTGACGTCACACGCTGCTCTTCTCAGCTGTAACATATGTGTGCAAATTTTAATTATAAAATTTGCAATTTATTCGCAACGAATATTAATCCAACAGCGGGTCGAAGCTACGAATCAATTTCAAATTTTCCATTTGCTGCGAAGTCGATTTATGGTGGTCGGTGTCATCAGCGACTCAGCTTGCTTAATTAAGCTGGCGTCACATTCCGACACATGCAGGCTAATTTAAACAGAAAATTCTTCCGAAGAAGACAACGAACGTGCCATCGAGTCTCTTCAGGGCGGTTTTTTTTACGACGACGTACAAGTGAGAGCAGCAAAAAAAAAGTCAAAACGAACAGCAGAGTAAAAATAACGCGAACCACGTTTGTTTTATGGCTGATTGTACACTTTTTAAAGTCTTCTATACTGTCTTACTTCAGCCCATTTTCTGGTCTTACGACATGTGAAGGAGTATGCTGACTTTTGGAGAAGAATGGTAATACATGTAGGCTACTTTAAAGTAAAACTGATTGGCGTATATACAATGAANATGCTGACTTTTGGAGAAGAATGGTAATACATGTAGGCTACTTTAAAGTAAAACTGATTGGCGTATATACAATGAAGTAAGCACTGAATCATGAAAACAAGTTCCTTATTATAAACATAGATAATCTTTAACACTTTGAGGTATATGCCCGAATGTAGTTCAGCAATGCTAGGATGAAAAGTTCTATGCCACTGGAGAGAAAATTNTGCTGACTTTTGGAGAAGAATGGTAATACATGTAGGCTACTTTAAAGTAAAACTGATTGGCGTATATACAATGAAAAGCACTGAATCATGAAAACACGTTCCTTATTATAAACATAGATAATCTTGAACACTTTGAGGTATATGCCCGAATGTAGTTCAGCAATGCTAGGATGAAAAGTTCTATGCCACTGGAGAGAAAATTCTCACGACTATAGTTTTATTGCTTCACTAGTGTTTATCAGACTTGTACAAGCACACCACAACAAATCAACAACATTTTTCGGAAATCAAAAGAGTATAATTTCTGTATAGTACAGTTATTCAAACGAGCTCTACAGATGGTAAATTCTATCATATACGAAAATACCCTTTCACTCGTAGACTAAATCAGAGGTAGGCCGATTCTCATCTTATGTAACACAGGTCCTCAAAATTGACTCACACAACGGCAATACAACTGTTAAAATAACACAGTCAAAAGGTGATTGACATATTTATTACATTGTTCTTTCAACAGGCCGATGCGTTTATAAAAATAAAACATTCTAAATAACATTAACGTAATCTAGACACATTAAAATCATGTCAGGGAAGTGAACGAAAATTCCAAAGCCTTTATTTACATAGTGTCTTAATCACAAATGCTATAATCACGCTGGTTTTCATAGTACTAGTGGCAACAAAAGCAGTCCAATTTCGGATCACGTCAAGTGGCTACTGCAATGCTGGAATGCGCACTTCTACCCGATATTCCGTCTACGGCTTGAATTGTACCGTAGTTGCAAAATTTAAAAAAAATTAAGATTTTATCGTGGACGATGTACCAATCACAGCGCCGCACAGCCCTACATGTCCATCCATTAAGGTGGCCTTTTTATTTTCATCTCGAAGCTGTTCGAGTCGATACGAGACTTGCCAGCCTCCAGACACGAGCTACTGCACGTTGCAGTGTGTTCGTAATACGTGTTTTTACACGAAACTACTAAACGTGAGCTTAATGTGATGATCTACGAAAAGAACACACACTTCATACGAGGCCTGTTGAGTACTTTGAAGACGTCGTGCACATTAGAAACACTATTTAAGAGCACTCCAGCATAGCTAATAAATGGCCTTTCCAAATCGCTGTATCTCAAGTTATGTGCGTCAGGTACATACAAAGATACTCAAGGGCCCTGCATTGAATCTAGCCACAGACTTTCCCCCAACAAAATGATAGGGTCGCCTCTTAGAGTCGCGTAACACTGCACGCCAGTTCAGATCCTCGCGCTTAGTGGCGATGGCGCACTTGATGCGCGTGGCAGTGTAGCCCTTAGTGCTCCCACGCTTCTCGGCCTCTAAAGCGGAAAACAGATCAAGGTAGGCAGGTCCCTTAAGAGCACGATTTTTAATCTGAACATATTTAACTCCCAAAAGGTAACACCAATACAGACAGCGCTTTAATCCTGGGCAATGCTATTAGCTGCTGTTGGCATCAAAAAGTCTTGTAATTGGTTGTTGTTTGTGCCATAAACTCGTAGAAATACTTTTCATAGGTTCCATTGTATAACTTGTTAAACGGAATCAGTAATTACTAGTCAGCCCAAAAAGTTGCTCTGTTGGAACACCTGAAACGAATATATTCAAATGAAAGATAAGGGGCCAACTTGTAAATTGATTCAGTTGTTCTAAATCTTTAAACTAAAAGTCCCGTGATGAATATATGCCATACTGAGTATATTTAAACGCTTACTTTGACAATTGCATGCGGTAATTTTGGCAGCAAATATAAAAAAATCAGTTCTGTATCTGAATATTTTATTAGAAACTAGCTTACCCGGCCACGTGTTACTGATATTTTGGTTCAATTCATTTCTGTGAAATTAATTGAAAGAATTATATTTATTTTCAAAATCTTTATTATTGAAGTACTTGTTTGTATAAAATATTTTTAGTTTTACCATCTTCCGCGCGTATAAATAAGTTGAATGGTTTTCCTACTCTAGAATACGACACATACAATTGGCCGTGCGAAAAACATTCTGTTTCTAAATCTAAATGTTAAAACATACAGCTGTCAACAAAGGCGCTTCCTGACGCGAAAGCATGGTAAAAATGAGCTCACAAACGGACACAACACACACACACACATATATATATATATATATATATATATATATATATATATGCTTTAGTGTTTACGTTAGTAGCAACTAAAATCATTTTTATACAATTTAGGGAGGGACTTAGGATTGCAAGCACAGTTGTATGTAGTTTAGTTGAAGGGCAACTTCAAACTAAACTTTAACTATTTTAACAATTATGTATGGGAAAACTTTCAGTCGGTTTTCACCTGTCTGTACAACGTTGTATAAAAAGTTATGTATTTTATTCCAAGTGCCAACCTGAATATTAATTAACAATACAAATGTTTAACAGTAAAGCACTTATTTTCCCAGACACTGTGCTATAACAGAAATAACTGTTACCAAAACCATTGCCTTAATAAAATCCCTGTGATAAAATTGACATATAAATAAAACCGGATGTTTTCGTTTGTCGCACAGTAGAATTCCATGTTGAAATATAAATTTCTTTGAAACAGTTGTTTGAGTTTTTGCTTCCGTAAGTCAGCCAACTTGTTACGTCTGTGCTATCTCGTTAGTGAACAGTCGCAATGGATACAGAATAATTACTGGAGTTGTTGCAGTTCCCCTCGTTTTCACAAATCACGTGCTAAAGAAACAAACGAGCAAGCTAAAGGAAACAATTTAATTCGAGTCAAATGTATGTTTATTTACGTAACGTGCACGCAATGTCGTGAAAGTGGATGTGACGTGTGTACTAATAACAGCGGATTCTGATTGACTACGCACAGGTTCTTGAACAAGAACCACTGTGCAGAAGGTACTCAGCCCTTACTGTTATTGGTATTGTTATGGTTATTTAGATTGTTGCCCGGCCATAACAGTTTCACAGCGCCGTTTATTCGACGCGGGAATAACAGTCACGACAAAGTGAATTGTTTACGAAAGAACATAAAACGGAGAGGAGACAAAATTGTTAAATTATTGCGACACCAAAGAAATTTTACGTTTTATTGACGACATAAAACTTCTCTCGTAGGAGATTCCCCATTAGGCCACTGCTGGCTAGTGTTGCCAACTGTCCCGCGCTGTGCGGTTAATTCCCGTACCCTAGAAACGACGTGAAAGAATTATTCCGTAAAGAGATAGGACAGGACGTCATATATCCCGTACTCAGATTCATTAGGAAATGAATTGAATATTAATAAAGACAGTGTCAATAACGTACCACTTCCACGATTGCAGATTCTCCTAAGACCACGGGTAGTATACATGTTTTTACCTTATTTTTTCGTAATTAACCTGCAGGCAAAGTTTGTCGGTATAATTCAGATACACGCTGCACCTGAATCATAGGCCTACTTACTTTTGCATACTGCAGATAGTAACTGTTATTTTTTGTAACGATTTTCCTTGATCATTTCATTGTGGTCAGATGTGTGGCGAGTTGTGGGAAGTGTGCCTTACGGTAAGGTGTATTCTACTCAGGTTAGGAACAATACGTGATTTATTATGGGAGAGTTTGGCTTGGGGTAAATTTCCGCCGCTAGGTGCGCAGTGTTCCAAAAGGTAACTTTTAGTAAAAAAAAATTTAAGCTACGTGAATAATAAAAGAGAAAGATTTTACTTAGTTACAAAGTTATTTTATATTTTATTTATGATTATTGCAATTATCTTGTTTTTCAGTGTAGAAAAGAGAGAATCTGGTACATTGCCGACACTAGCGCTTACCTAGCGGAGAAAATGTTTGGTTCCCAACCTGTAAGAGAAGTAACCTTACTTACGGCAAATCTGAAAAAGTTGGTAACACTACTGCTGGCATCCAGCATCGTGTGGCTCGGAACTATAGCACACGAGGCGTCAGGTAGCCCGAGGGGGATCCTCCCCCCGTCCCCCTCTAACACCGAACACACTACACGCGGTATTTACTGATGCCCGCGGGGCTGTAAATAATCCCCCCCTCCTCTCTATTCACGGTGCACGGACAGGACGTGTGCACGGCTGGGTGAGTTACGACCGGCGCTGTTTACCTCGCTCGCTCGCCGTGAGAATTGTCGCGGGAGGGTTGGTAGCGTGGGAGCCGGCCCGGCCACGGGGGAGGGTGTCAGCCCTGTTTGTTCAGCGGGGCTGCCGGCAGCCGCGTGCCGTACTTACGGTACGCCTGCCGCGTGCCGGAGCCGTTACTATCGTCGCACATCCCATAGTGCACGTCCCAGCTGCGCAAAACACAATATGCGGGTCCAAACATTGAACCGCATTATCTACACAAAGAAATGTCAAAACCACGTGGTTTCCACCGGTACGCCGTTTCCTCAAATACGTGCTTTGGTATGCTAGTACGCTACTTTTGACGAAGTTATAACGCAAATACGATGTAATAATGTTCCACCTGAAGCACAAGTTTATTGTGAAACCAAATGCATACAAACGACACATCATCGTTGAAACACGCCAGTTTAACAGTTACTGAGGCAATTCTTGAAATAACGTTGGGGAACATCAGTCTGCCTAATTTACAGTCCTGAGTCTCGTGTAACGGCTGCTCTGTTTCGATGATTTGACTTGAGATGTAGAGCGATTCTTCGTCTTCTGCGCATGCACCGCACATTGACCTACCCCAAAACAAACAACACAGTTTTGATTAATATGTTTCATGATTTAATTTTCTAAATGAAAACTTTCTTATGTGAATAAACCATTTTTACCGATTTGAATTGAATTAAAAAGGCATTAGAGAAAGTATGCAAACATCTCAAATCACTTTTTTTTTTTTACCAAACAGTGTTCTAACTGCAAATCCTTTCCACGTCGTTTACGATAGTCGCGTTGGCATAAAAGAAGTTCGCTGTTGGGACACGGAGACTAGTTCTGCGTAGCCAGCGAGATCACTCTGTCCCATATTCACTCTACGGTTTCGACACATCGATAACTAATCGATAACTAAANACCAAACAGTGTTCTAACTGCAAATCCTTTCCACGTCGTTTACGATAGTCGCGTTGGCATAAAAGAAGTTCGCTGTTGGGACACGGAGACTAGTCCTGCGTAGCCAGCGAGATCACTCTGTCCCATATTCACTCTACGGTTTCGACACATCGATAACTAATCGATAACTAAAGCCCCTGTCACGCTGTCAAATTTTCGCCTTCAAATATATTTGGCAATAAAACTTGAGAACGAAATACGACCATCAAAATTTTCCATCCAAAAAAATTTGATTAAATAATTTTGAATGTGTGTGAAAATGTGCCCCAATGTAAAAAATTTTTGCTAGGAGGATATAGTCAAAATTTTTATTTTAAAATTATTTTCAAAGTGAGATACTGCTGTTGTCTTTCCATGCAGTCAATTACAGGAAGAAATGTAAAGAATGTGATTTATTTTCACTTCTTTACTAAATTTACGTTTTATTTATCATATTTATTTCTTGCACAATGAAATTTAATGCCTCCAAGTTCTTAATATCACTGAGTAATGATCACTTCAGATAGCATTCAAACTTTGAGAGCCTCTATATAAATTAATTATCTTCATAGCCTTATTTCGTTTAAAGCAACTGTTCGCCATTTTAAAGTTTCATTATGTCAGAAACGGCTATTTTTGTCAAGCACGATTCTGATTGGCTAAGCCCGTCAGGCATCAAAACATTTTATAACCGGTTCAGTATTCAAAATGTTTGATGGAAACTAGAGCCATTCAGCTTTACCAGACAAACATGGCAGCAATAATGACGTTTCTGTGAATAAGAACCATCCAATTTTATTTCACCTACTTAATTTGAAGCAGTCTGACGAAAAAAAATTGACAGTGTGACAGGTCTTAACGCTGATAAAATAATTTCGGGAAAAGTTTGTATATTGATGTTATTTGCNCCTTAACGCTGATAAAATAATTTCGGGAAAAGTTTGTATATTGATGTTATTTGCATAATCGATACTATCAACGTCATCTGTGGAGAAGTTTTTACAGGACGCAAGATACGTCCACAAACTCGTGCAAGATGCCGACNATAAGAACCATCCAATTTTATTTCACCTACTTAATTTGAAGCAGTCTGACGAAAAAAAATTGACAGTGTGACAGGTCTTAACGCTGATAAAATAATTTCGGGAAAAGTTTGTATATTGATGTTATTTGCATAATAGATACTATCAACGTCATCTGTGGAGAAGTTTTTACAGGACGCAAGATACGTCCACAAACTCGTGCAAGATGCCGACNGATACTATCAACGTCATCTGTGGAGAAGTTTTTACAGGACGCAAGATACGTCCACAAACTCGTGCAAGATGCCGACCTTGCAATATATTTCATACGAGAATTTATTTTAAAAGATCAGAATGAAGGTAGGTATTTAACATTCATTAACTTGGTTACACGTATTTTATGCAAAAATGAAATATGCACGAGCTTTGGAATTAACACTGTGGCTCGTGTAATGTGTGTTTTTTTTTTCGTAGATGAGTTTAATAATTTCGTAGAAAAACGATTATTTAAAACACCCAGAAACGCAGTTCCAAGTGCCAGGCAGGCTGGACCCCAAGTTTCAGCCGAAGGAGGGGGACGTCGTTGACGAATGGCACATGCATACGATCAGTTAGAAACTTCTGGCGTGCACACGTCCCANACACACACGGAGGCGTTTGCTGGAAACGGGCCGGCGCCATCTGCCGGACATCGGCGCCCGCTCCCGGCTTTACATTAATTAACACGGAATCTCCATTTCGGAACACGGTCGACACTCCGCGACGGCTGCCGCCGAGGAGTTATCTTTGTCGCCGTCGCCCGACCGAGTACGGCGCTAAAAATACCATTCCGCGCACGTCCGAAGATATATACACACGCACGCGTTTTTTCTTTCGTTAATTAAACGTGCCCAGGCGCCGAAGAACGCACCCGGCGGGTTTCTGGGGGAAGCCAAACGACCAATTAACACCGAGAACGGTTCAGTGGCGGCGGTAACGGAAAAATGTGGGGGGAACCGAGGAGAGACGAGGATGCCGAGAGTACACACCGGGAATGGGGTAGGTCACGGTTACAGTGTCGCTTCTAGGATAAATTTCTGTGCATGTTCTGATTCCGTGACTCGTTCGAGTCCTATATTACTGCCGCACACACACACACGTGTGATCCCCAGAAAAGTCATAAAGAATGGCTTAGGTTTGAATTACTTATATGTATTAATAACCTAAGGGCCGACACTGCAATACAAGTAGGGTTAATATTCTTTTCTTTATGTTGCCATGTAATTCCAGGATAATTTCGGCGCGCATTTCACTCTCGCCATTGCTAGTCAACAATTCTAAACTCCCTGTTTTCAGACATTATTTTCTTGCAAGGATAAACCAGACACTCGGATCTCGGATGATAATTGCTACGTTTAACGTAGTTGTTGTAAGGAATGCTCGAGAATGATATTCGGTAGCCGTGACATTAACGCGTTCTTCCTTCACCCACGGTATCAGTGATAACACCCAAGTATGCAGGACTCCCCACCCCCTTCACTCGCTTCGGAGCCAATATTTTCTGGACGTACCATTGTCTTATCCTTTCCAAGACCACGTGTTCACAGGCTATTAAAAAATATAGAAGTGAAACAGCCGGCTGTTCCGCGAACTGCAGCAACACGCGCCAGCATAATTTACCAAACGCAGTTCGCTAATCAGCGTCTGATTACTTCCTTCCCAGCCGGCAGCAGAACAAATAAGGAATATTCCTAAGCCAATCAATTACAAAGCTCGTTCCAAAGCCGCGCGGAGCCAATCAGCGAATGGCTACGGATACATTAAAGGAACCATCACCGCCATTTCACTTCTGTAGTATTACGTACTCTGTATCAGTAAACTGTAGTGGCGTGAAGAAACAGGTACGCGCCTGGAAACAGGCAACACGCTTCCCACAAGTGTACCGCAAGGCCGCCTAAACCTGCAGTGCAAGGAGCTATTTGTTGGCTTACGTTACAAAACCCTAGAAGTTTCTTAGTTCGCATCGCTCCATAAATAGAAGAACGTCACAACTCAAAAACTAAAATTTCTCAGAACGGAGCGTTTAAGATTTCTGCTACTTCCGCTTTTAAATATTATACGCATCAGGTAACGAAATTTATTTTTCTGCATACATATACTGAAGTATATACTATTTATAAAGACCATTGTAGTGTGTTGTCTGTAGTAACACATAGCAACGCGTGATTAATTATAAAATCACTTCTTTGGTCAGCATGACACAAATGCTCTCTGGTAGCCAATTTTTCGAAATAAATTTATATCGTTATTTTAGATTAAATATTCTCGTTCAGGGCTACTTTCCAAGTTACAATCTCAAAAAAAGTATTTTTTTTTGTTTAGTTATGACATTCTTATATTTATGGAGCGACATGTTGCAACCACCAGAATTCTTACTCTGGCGTTTACTCACGGATCATCTTATAGTAACCCACAACATGAAGTCGGTTACCCGGGTGCTAAAATACTTGCTACTAGCTGGGAGCGCTGTAAGGCGTGAGTACTGCACGAAGGTCAAATGCAGGCGCGTAGCGAAGGGCTCGATACGTAATCCCGCCCTTTCCCACATAACGTTTATAATGCACCAAAGTCTTTAACTATGACGAAAACTTAGTTTTTATAGTTTGTTCACAATAAAGACCAAAATTTAAGCAACTTGTTTCACCTTTTTCGGTTATTTACATAAATTTCTGAATTCGAGTTTGAATTCGAAAGTGAGTGGGCATATTTCTCTTAAAAAAATATTGATGACCGTGAGTAAAATATTTATAGTATTTCAGAAAAGATAAACATTGAATGAATGTTATATATTTATGTTCAGATCTGAAGCAATAATAATATTTTTTTTTTTTACATAGTTCTGATGCGTGTGTGTTTTGACACTGCTAATGCCCGGGGCATATACGCTTGTGTAACCCACTCGAGACATTTCTGGCTACGTCCCGACACCCGTGAAACTAACGTACACTTTTTGACGTCTACTTTCAATAATCAGCATCAAATAATCTGAAAAATGCCCTGGTTACATAGCTGTATTTATTTCATGCTTACTTTAGTCTTGAGGTAAACAAACCGACGTGGGTTAGTCTTCTGTGATTGGTTCACCTTCGCACTGTATCTTGACTCACATAAAAATAGTTCGTCTTTTAATACGGGACTACTTTTCGTTTTTCTCTGCCAACTTAACTGGATACATGTCACAGTGAGCGTGACCGTTTCTATATATGCTGTTAGCAGAAGTGATTTTTTTCACAGGTAGATTTCAAAAGTGCTTAGTTTACCATGAATCATCGATACCTATATTAGTACATCAACATAGTTTCGACAGTCGCAGCGGAAGGATACACCTCTGTTTGTTTACATCGGAACAAAAGTAAGGGTGAAAGAAGTACACATGCTGTTCACGGTTTGGCGAGCACTTTTGGAATCATTCTTTGAAAAACGGCACTGATCCTTCCTGAATATAATTTAACGGGCACACTGACAGGTATGCGTCCATTGAAATAGGTAACAACGGACACGGTAAAGGAGGGAAATTAGTTTCATGCCTTAAAGTTGAATTAAAAAGAAAAGTGAGGTAAACGTCTGTGAATGCTTTTTTTTAAATGCATGTAAGGAGTAATAATTCCACAGTTTAACTTTACGGATGCGTGAATAAAGTGACCAGGTTATGGCAATTTCAACGTTACGTATGCTGGAAAAATACTCTATGTGCGTACAATTAGATCTCAAGCAGGGTTTTCAGAAGTGCTCAGTTTACAGTGGACCACCCATATGAAAGTAAGNATGTGCGTACAATTAGATCTCAAGCAGGGTTTTCAGAAGTGCTCAGTTTACAGTGGACCACCCATATGAAAGTAAGTGAATGAGAGAAGAGATTTGAGAGCCGATGAGTGTGAAGCGAGGTGAGCAAGGAGCAGTGCCGGAATGAACGGGCGGGAGAAACGGGATATTCCCGAGAAAACCCGCCGACCAGCGGCATCGTCCGGCACGATTCCCACGTGCGAAAATCCGGGAGCGACCCCGCTGGGAATCGAACCCGGTTGGCCCAGGTGGGGAGGCGAGCAGTCTGACCACTACACCACCACCGCGAACCCTTCCACATGAAAGAGCGCACGAAGCCACGTCGTGCAGGGGGCGGGCTGTATGTAAAGTGGTCTTGACTCGGCGTCAGGAAGGACCGTCCTCGGGAGGCACCGGCGACGAACGGGATGGATGGGGCTCGGCGGGTCTACCCCAGCACGAAGGGTCGAGCACGGGCTCAGGAGGGGGGTGGGAGGGTTGAATGCCGCTCCACGTCGCCCTCTTGCCTTTATCGACTGCCATAACAGCAGCAAGAAGTCTCGGGAGGCGCTCAGCCCTTAAACGCGCACCCTCTTTTTCACATAGCGGCGAGACCCCTTTTCACGCGATGCGCGGGAGATGGCGCGAAGGAAAAAAAAATTGAAAAGGTGGAAAAAGAGGACGAGCGGGTGGAGGGCGGAGCGCGACGAGGGCGTATAGGAAGTAGATGAATAGAGTGCTCCAGGGGAAAGTTGAAGGTCACGCCTGAGCTCACGGCAATGCGACGCCTGGGACCCGGAGATATTCCCATGCCGAGACGAGAGGCTAAACGAGATGGTGTGCGGTGGAACCGCCATTAATCTCGGACGCCAGGGAGGGCTTTCAGAAGGAGCAAAAGTTTCAACCTTACAACATCTGGATTCCTATTGGGAATTCAGGAAACTGACCGCGACTTCTAAAACGTCGTGTCGTTGAACTGTGTAATATTAATCTAAAAGACCTTGTTAGGTACCAAAATATCTACTCTCAAAGAAAAACTGCAGCTGTGAACGCAAGATATGGGAGTAGAGACTACTCAGGGATCCTTCCACAAAAATGACGTGTCCTTAGAGACGTTTCTACGCCGGTTACACTTCAATATCGAGCGTGCGCAAACGGGGCCGCGGTGTTGAACAGGCTAGCGAAATTTCCTCCCGCCAACGCGGACCGGGTTCGATTCCTTGCGGGATCGCTCCTGGATTTTCGCAAGTGGGAATCGTGCCGGACGATGCTACTGGTCGGCGGGTTTTTTTCTCGGGGACCTCCCACTTCATCCGCCCTTGCATTCCGGCGCTGCTCCATACTCACACCCTCTTCGTCTCTCGAGACCTCTCCACGCCACCTTCTATTTGAACTGGCCAATCAGGATTTTGTTACTCCGGTATTGAATGCCCGTGATTCGCCAGCAGGCAGCTAGGAGACGAGTGCCAGTTAAAACCACCCAGCCAAGAAAGTTGATCTGAGCTAATGTAGTTCGAAATGCAGCTAAGCAGGAAGCTTTTTTACTCCATTCACCGTTACTTCCAACTTTCTTGAAGCCCTGCTAAAGTTCTACTTCCAGGATATTCCTCCGCCTCATACAAACAAAGCTTAACTAGGTCTAGAAAATCACACCAAAGAGCCAGTGCACCACATTCGTGCGCATTCACTCCAATAATATTTTGCACGAGAACTATTTCTTACTAGGCATTACCAACACACCTATTTTTTCTGTACTTTTATTATTGATTATAAATGAAATATCATAATTTATAGATAAAATAATAAAAGTTCAATTTAACCAAAAGAAGGCACTTTCATGTTAACGGAAGTATAAAACGCTTGTGATGCATGGCATATTTAGGAAATCAGAAAGTGAAGAGATTTGGGCAGCTCTAACCATCGAGGTATTTGAGACCCGATGAGCGTGAAGTGAGGCGAGTATGGAGCAGCGCCGGAATGAAAGGGCGGGGGAAACGGGAGATCCCCGAAGGAAACCCGCCGACCAGCGTGGCATAGTCCTGCACGATTCCCACTTGCGAAAATCCGGAGCGAACCCGGTTTGCCTAGGTGGGAGGCGAGCAGTCTAACCGCTCAGCCACCACGGCCCCATATATAGGAAAGAGAGC
>NQII01000032.1:1137904-1161515 GCA_002778355.1 Clitarchus hookeri
GGGGGGGGGGGGGGTGGTAGTGGCTATGAACACAGGCGGCTGCTAATGAGTTCTCCTTCCATCCTTCCCATTAGCGCGAGTGAGGCGAGAACAATGCCGAGCCTGGCGCGCACAGCGGCGACAGCCAGTAACACTGCCGTGGACGTCCACTGTGCTTCGTGACAGCCGCCACATATCACCGGCACTCCCCTCACAACGGACATACGCACGAGAATTAGAAAAAAAAAAAACTCCGCAATCCACCCGTGATATCAAGCTCGAACGTCAAAACATGCAACTGTGTTTAAGGACTCTTGTATAGCTCGGCACCGGCCGAGCTAAAAGGACGGCGTTTTACGTGTTAAAATTATTTCAGCTACTTTTCACAACATCGCTTTCAAACCAAAAGAAAACTACTCGCGCCCATTGAGGACAAGACGTGAGCTACAATAGAGCAGGTAGGACTAAATTAATAAGAGTTTGTGTTTTTGCAATTTTGTTGAGTCCACAAAACTTAATTTACCCGCAAATGTCAGGATATAAAAATTTTTTTTGTAGAAACTTGGCCCGGGCAAAGATGGACAAAGTGTTTAATTATAAGGCGATATTAAGAGTAATTATACAGCACAATCATGAGACAAACGTAATGACAAAACCAAATTTCAAAAGTATTTAATCACCGAGTGAAATAAGAGCTAAAAGATAAATTTAATACTATAAAATTACACTTCTAGTATCTATTCTCCAAAATAGTAAAATGTAATATGGTACGTTGGTCCCGCGTGTTTCCATTAGGCAACCAGCCAGTTCGTAGAATAGTGTTATAACTAAATGCTAACGACTCGAGTATAAAGCGAGCCGTGAATTCAAGATTCTGGTTACTCCCCACACTAGACAACCCGTAATGGCACCTTCACCCACTAAAACACGTGGAGGACAAGTACGTCATCGAACTATTTCAATCGCCGGGTAGGCGACCATGTAGGCAACCCGCGTGCCACGGTGAGATTTTCATTGGAAGATTGCATGCAAGCTTGGAATGGCCGCTGATATGGATTGTTGTATGGCATATTTAGCTGATTGCTGGCCGTTTTTATGGGCGCTTTCGCAATCGGTTGTGTTCAATTTTCATCGGAAGGTTTCCTACAAAATGGAAATTTTATCCAACCAGAGAGAGAGTGCGTGTGTGGGTCTACGGGAGAGAGAGAGAGAGAGAGAGAGAGAGAGAGAGAAAGAGAAACAGATAGTTGTAGATAGAGATATTGGCAATAGTTGTAATTTTGTTTGTTTTGGGAAACAGCGATAAGGTCGTTAAACAAGAGATAGAGTAAATAGTAAATTTAAAAAAAACCCACCAAAGTGTGGTCCACTGACGCTGTGATATGTGAAAATTACGAAAAACATCTGCGTTTAGTAAATACAAAAATTCCAATTACCACAACAGAAGAATAAGGCTCCGTGCGTAAATGGATATTGCAGAGGCTGCGAGTGGCAGCGCAGTTGCAGTGACAGTAGGTATCTTGCGCAGCCTCGGGAAGCAAGTCTCGTAGCTGCGTTTCCCGGAGCTTCAATAAAACATTCTACCGTGGCACAAGGGCCTTACTGGATAATAGGAAGACAGAACTTGGCGGCTGCTAGGTACCTACCATCTTGGCGACCAGGGTCGTCGTGGAGAAAGAAACAGGCACCTCGGGGGGTACGGACACAGTGAAACAGCTGTTTATAGGGCGAACTCCAGACCCACGGGGGGCAGCGGTGGTGAAGTGGTTAAACTACTTGCCTTCCACCAAGACGAACCGGGTTCGGTTCCCGGCGCCCCCTCCCCCCTTCCCAAGATTTCCGCGTGTGGGAATCGTGCCGGACGATGCTACTGGTCGGCGGGTTTTCTTGGGGATTTCCCGTTTCCCCCGCTCTTGCATTCCGACGCTGCTCCATACTCACCTCGATTCGCCCTCATCGGCTCTTCAAGACCTCGATGTTAAGAGCCGCTCAAATCTCTTCCCTCACTGACTCTTCCCAGCCTCACACGCCAGCAAAATGTTTGTTAGCGCCAGGCCCGTTCCCAGAACCTCGCGCAGCCAATCAGAGGATATGAACGCCCACATCAAAGGAACCACCATGCCATTTCGTGTCTGTGTACTTATCTACTCTGTTATTCAACTGGTCGATTTTAATTAAAATACTGACTATTCGTCTTCTGCGCACGTACCCAACATTGACCTACCCCAAACCAACACAACTGTCCAAGTCACTAAGTCAACATTGATAAACTGGTTTGTTTATTTCTTAATTTTCAAAGGACAAGCCATTTTGTATAAATACAATTTTTTTAACAATTCGAATTTAATTTTATTGCATTGAAAATTATTTAGAGGGAATGTACAAACATCTCCAAGAATTTATTTTTCATGAATAGTTAAAATAGTGCCCTGGCGTCAAATCTTATCCACGTCGTTTATGATAAGTCAAATTGGCAGAAAAGCAGTCCAATGTTGGATCAATGAGACTAGTTGTGGGCAGCCAGCGAGATCGCTCTATAGTCTATTCGCGGTTTACTCACACTTTTTGAATCAAACGTTTGAAGAAACACCCCACGTATGACGTGCTTGGTTGATTCCTAAATATGCCCTGTATCACAAGCGTACAATACTTCTGTTAGCATTAAATTACTTCAATGTTGGTTAATTTAACTTTTACCAGATTGTAATGTTTTATTTATAACTAATATGAACAAAGACAGAGTGTAAATAGGCGTGTTGGTAATGGCTAGTAAAAAATAGTTCTTCTGAAAAAATGTTATTACACTGAGCGCACACGAATGCGGTGCGTTGGACGTCTGGTGTAATTTTCTAAGCTTTCTTTGAATGAGGCGAGGTAATATCCTGGAAGTAGAACTTCAGCAGGGGTTCAGAAAAGTTGAAAGTAATCGTGAACGGACTGCACCCCATATTCACTCTACGCTTTCAACTAACCTGTGATTGTGGGCGAGTACGGTTTTTTTTTTAAATTTGGAACTAACCTCACTTAAAAATGCTAGTTGAAGGAGTGCGTTTGCAGTTTTAACTAACGTAGGGCAGTTGTTGAACGTGTGGGTGGTTTTCGCACGCGCATGCGCTGTAGCCACGGCAGCGACTGTCCACAGACGCGCGGCGAGCCTGTCTGCAGCACAAAGCTCGTGGGTAATACAGCCCGTCGGAGAGGAGGAAGTGAAAAACGTAATAAACACGACTGCAGACGGGACGCTTTGTTAGCCCGCCGCCTTCCCCGCTGGCGGAGTCACGGTTCAATTAATTCCTCAAGGCAGGAAGGCTGGCGTGATGGAATAGGGAGACGTGGTGGCATGGTTGGGAAGGGGGACTGTGTCAGGGAGAAGCCGGCGACGATATTCCGGGTCGTTTGTTACGACAGCTCTGCGCCCCTTGCAACCTTCCCCGAGGGCTTTAGCTTCGCCCCCCCCCCCAATCNAATCCACCTCCCTTCTCCGGCAACCTGGGTGAACGACCAGTTGAGTAATGCTGGAGTCACAATACCCCGACGAAACCGACACGACAACCCCGACACGACGAGACCTGAGTAGCAGCCAATGGAAATCAAGGCCACTGTGACGTCGGTCCGACAAAATTGCAGCCCCGACAGGCCGACAAAAGTTAGGTTCTATTTCTACTTTCCACCGTGTCGGGCTCGTCGGGGCACGCAAAAAATTTGAGTACAACATTAAGAAACAAAATTTCTTGCGTATTTCCCTACNCGTGTCGGGCTCGTCGGGGCACGCAAAAAATTTGAGTACAACATTAAGAAACAAAATTTCTTGCGTATTTCCCTACTGTAGTAAATAATAAACTAACTTGCCGTCAAAATAACGGTCCGGTTTGTTTTTAAATACTTTTTTTATATTTCGTACAGATTCAAATGTTGTCAAAAGCAAAATAACCATTCACATTATCATGAGTTTTAATAAGTAAATATTGAATATTGTAAGGACAACTTGACGTTTTAGGATTTTTCACCACCCAACNTTATCATGAGTTTTAATAAGTAAATATTGAATATTGTAAGGACAACTTGACGTTTTAGGATTTTTCACCACCCAACTAACACACGTGTCGGGCAGATTTCGTCGGGGAACACTGAATAAAATAAAATATGAAATTCCGTCGATCTCTGGCATGTCGCGTTCGTCGGGCCATTGTGACTCCAGCTGAACAGAGTAGATGAGACACAGAGACGAAATGGCTTGGTGGTTCCTTTGATGGGGGCGTTCGTATCCTCTGATTGGCTGCGCGAGGTTCTGGGAACGGGCCTCGCGTCTGATTGGCCACTGCGAGCTGCGCAATGGCAGGGCGGCCTACGGCAAGTCCAGCAAGTTACCAAGCGCTGACCGACATTTTGCTGGCGTATGTGGCTAAAGAAATGTGGGGCGCCTCTTAGCGTCGAGGTCCTGAGACAACGCACTAGTTATGAATTAAGCTCGGATATTCTATGGACTTTTCTTCACTGCCGGAGCTGTTAACGGGGCGGGGGACAAGGATAAAATAATTTCCAAATGTAATAATTCAACACACGTAGATTGTACGGTTTGCAAATCGCTTTTTTTTCTTTCGATGATTCAATCCTGTCGTATCTAGGTGTCTTCTTTGTTTTCTGATTTTTTTGTATTAGGTAATATTCTTGAACCACACTTCGTTGGTTCTCGATTTACTTTTGCCTTATATGTGCATCTTCCTTTCTGTTTTTTTTTTTNATTCTTGAACCACACTTCGTTGGTTCTCGATTTACTTTTGCCTTATATGTGCATCTTCCTTTCTGTTTTTTTTTTTTAAATACTTTCGGCTCTTGTTAATTTAGGTTGATAAACTGAAGGCTGGGATATTGTTATTAGATAATTTTTTTCTGTCTGTTGTTTAGATTTTTGTCGCTTTGTTAATATTTTTGCATTAATTTTTTATTTTCACTTTTGCATCTATTTTGAATAATAATTTTTGGACGATTTTTATTGCTGTTTGCATTAATATTGCATTTTAATTTGTTTTTTGTTTCTTTTATTCTGAAATTATTTTAGCTCTGGTTGTTTTCCCCCGTAACCAGCTTCGGTAATGGAGAAATTTCATCAACATTTTCAGTTTAATTTATCCACACCATTGCAATAAAATTTCAAAATATATTTTTCACGTTATGACAGAGTGATAGTAGTATTATTAGAAAACTGGCACACATCAAAAAATCAGTTTAAAAAAAACAAAGTAGCACTTGGACCAGAATATCGAAAAATATTTTCTGCATTTTCCCATTCTCGAAAACTGCCACCGTAACCCACGCTCGCCTAATTAAATTAATTTTATTTCTACATTTTTTATAGTTACGTTTTAAAACGGTCTTTAAAATTTTTATTTCTATTTCGTAGAGGTTTTATTAAATTAATACGATACCAGTTTTCAAGAATGGGAAGGACTCGAAAATATGCCTTGACATTGTAGTTTGGATGACAAATTTGGGCGTAAAAATCATGTTTCTGAAAATCTGACTTTCGAATGCCAAGTGCGCAAGCTCTCTCATTACTATTATCATTACTATTACACTAGTAATAAGCATACACCATAGAAACTCCGAGTAAACGTATGTGGTTGTAGGAAGCAAATTTCTGTACCCATAAATCATTTAGACTTAACACACGTACTGCAATAAGTTCGATTGTTGGTACTCTTCAAATATTGCCTATCGTGTCACTATCTAGCGATACGAACGGAAGAAAATGGATCAACTAAAATAATGTTCTGGTGCTAAAGTCCATTCACGGTTACTTCCAACTTTTCTGAAGCCCTGCTAAAGTTCTACTTCCATTATATATCTCCGCCTGATGCAAACAAAGCTTAACCGAGTATACAAAATTACACCAACGGGTCAGCGTACCGCATTCGTGCGCACTCAGTGTAATTAAATTTTTCTTTAGACCTGCTTATTGCTAGGCATTACCAACACACATATTTTCTCCATAATTATATTTATATAAAATATGCAATAAATAGTATAATTTATAGGTAAAATTTAAGTAAATGTTTAATTTAATTAAAAATAATATAATTTTAGGTTAACAGAAGTATAAAACTATTATTGACATAAGAACCAGGCACTTCGTAGATGGGGTGATATTTCAAAGGTTTGATTAAAAAAGTGCAAAGGAAAAGCAAACAGACTATAGTACGTAAATAATCCCTCATAATGTAGGTACTGTAATTTCATGACGATGTAAAAGTAGATAATATAAAAACCACTAATATTGGCAAAGCAAGTAACAACGCAGCAAAAT
This sequence comes from Clitarchus hookeri, assembly GCA_002778355.1. Classification (NCBI taxonomy): domain Eukaryota; kingdom Metazoa; phylum Arthropoda; class Insecta; order Phasmatodea; family Phasmatidae; genus Clitarchus; species Clitarchus hookeri. The sequence continues at coordinate 1,144,188 of NQII01000032.1, forward strand.
TTATATAACCTGTAATACCGAAAATATGGCCGCCATAAAATTTCCCGAAAGTGCAAAGCGAACCCCATATCCACAACAGCCATAGTTTGGCATGCTATTAAACTTTATCATACACGAGCTAACGTTCAGACGCATTAATGTTTTGTTATTTAGTGTATAATTTAATAGGAACACGCGACACTAAAGTTGCGCGGGGATGGGAAGAAGGTCCGCGATGCCTGGATTACCGGGCGAGTGTATTACCACAACGCCAGCCGTCGCCCGTCCGACGAGCACACATCAGCCCATCCCACAGATGAATTAATAATTCCAGCAGCCGGGAGAAACGTCTAGTCGCGCTGGACCCGTATCTGCGAGCCGCGCGCCCGNCAGATGAATTAATAATTCCAGCAGCCGGGAGAAACGTCTAGTCGCGCTGGACCCGTATCTGCGAGCCGCGCGCCCGGTGAGAAATGCATGACGCGCCCGATATGACCCACGTCACACACATCATCAGCCGAGGCGTGGTACAGACCGTTCGCGGTAAACTGGGCACTTTTGGAAGACCTGCTTAAGGTCTACTTGTATCGCACACTCTGTATTCCTTCACCATATGAGGGGTCGCTGTGTTGTGGTGGTTAGACTTTTCGATTCCCGGCGGGGTCGCTCCCGGATTTTCGCGTGTGGGGAAATCGTGCCGGGCGGTGCCGCTGGTCGGCGGGTTTTCTCGGGGATCTCCCTTTACTCCGCTCCTGCATTCCGGCGCTGCTCCCTGCTCACCTCACTTCACCCTCATCGGCTTCTCGAGACCTTGATGCTAAGAGCCGCCCAAATCTCGCCACTCAAATCCACAGTATGTAAAAATTAACATTATCGTGGGTCGGTTCCCTTTATTCATGCGTCCGTAAAGTGAAACTGTGGAATAATTATAGAAGAAAATGTTTTACACTTTTGCCGAGGAGTGGTAGGCCTTTAGGCCTACTGAGCTCTTTTAGAAGACCTGCTTAGCATCTACTGGTGTGCACATTGTAAGTATATTCTTCCATCACACGTACTATTACCACTGTCGAGGGCCTGAGCACTTTATTCATGCATCGGTCAAGTGAAACTATGGTGTTATTAGAAAAGTAAATATTCTACAAATTTTCAAATTTTACATTGATATACATAAAAAAAACAGAAAAAAAACAAATAATATTAGTATTTACAAATGTTCACCTAACCCTTTTAATTCAACGTTAAGACATGGACCTACTTTCCCTTTGTCGTTGCCAACTTTACGGGGTGCAGGACAGTCAGTGTGCACGTTAAAATATATGCAAGGCAGTGACATTTTTCAGTGGTTGATTTGAAAAGTTTTCCTCTGACTGTGAACAACCTATACTTTGAGGGCTGGCGTGTCAAATAGGTGCCCGACCGAAAAAAGAAATTCAATTTAGCTCGTCCACTATTAATCCAAAACTTACGAAATTCCTGCGTTGTGTTTTTGCATCCATAATGCGTATGTTCGCCACAAGGAGGAATTAACGTTGCCGTTGACTCGTACCCGTGTTGATGCTACGGGGGCTTGACTTACAAACGGGGATTTCACGAACATATTAGATTTGTGTAAGTTGGCCAACATGCTAAATGTTTTACCTCTAATATTTCTGTATGTAGATGTCTTGTTAGCATGCAGCAGTGATGGATATGGGAGTATTATTTCAGCTGTTTNCCTCTAATATTTCTGTATGTAGATGTCTTGTTAGCATGCAGCAGTGATGGATATGGGAGTATTATTTCAGCTGTTTTCACAAACCACGTGCTAAAGAAACAAATTAACACGCAAAGGTAAATATAGTAACAGGGCCCCTATTAACGTCTGTTTCTGGGAACAGAAATATTCATCTGAAGTGTGTCGTAAAAAGAGTGGATTCTGGTTGGCATTGCTTAGGTTCTTCGACAAGGAAGTTAAAAGTTCTAGTAACGGCAATGCAGTTATGTGTTTACAACGGTTACGGGTATTGTTGTGCATGGCTGAAGCAAGCACCATTGTACACAAAGGCATCCAACACTTACTATTATGTGTATGGTTATGGTTATTTCTATGTAGCACAACCCCGGAAGCAAACATTTTTATTCTTCAAAGGTTGATTTAAAAAAAAGATCAACTAACTGCGAGTTAGCTACACAAATATGTTGTTGAGGATAGAGATTTATCTTAAAAGGCGTGGAATTAAATTAGCTAGCCGTCAGAAAACTACAGTAACAATAACTTCTCTAATAAGTAACCACATGTGCTTTCTCCAGAAACAATACATAGCTTAAAATGATGCACGTAAAAAAAAAAATATGTCAACATGTTCCTAGTTTATAATTTTGGACTACCTTAACCCCTTCGGCCACAGATTAATTAACATTTTAGATAAAGCAATTAAGTCATTTTACGACTGCAACTGTACTTGTATTAACAAAATGCCTCTTTACACCTTGGAGCCAATGAAAAACGCACGTTGTGCTTGATGCTATTTTGTTTTCAGTACGGCGAAAACCATTCATCTATATTCTATGCNCCAATGAAAAACGCACGTTGTGCTTGATGCTATTTTGTTTTCAGTACGGCGAAAACCATTCATCTATATTCTATGCAAAATGTACCTCGTACCAGACGCTGTGACTTCAGCATTAAGGAAACTAAAGCAAGAATCACTCAAAACTAATGCATTTATGAAATATATAACAAGTTAATTTAGTTCCTGAAAATAGTTTAGCAGTTGAGATCAGAATACATATTTATTCATGCCGTAAAAACAAAGGAGAGATTTACAGTCGTCCCACTTCCGCAAAAACAAAANGATCAGAATACATATTTATTCATGCCGTAAAAACAAAGGAGAGATTTACAGTCGTCCCACTTCCGCAAAAACAAAATACATAAAACTCATCAATGAGATTTTGCGACCAAACCTTCAGTTAATCGGGAATATACTGAATTGTAGAACTGAAACCAGTATTTTAAAATTTTCTTTTCTTAATACGTTTAAAAAAAATAACTTATGGCGAATACAGTTTTCTTGTTTGTTTTATCTTAAAAAGTACGCTGAATAGTACTTGCTTCCAGGAAACTAAAATTATCAAATCGAAATTGCGAATGAATATAGCAGCAACAATACATTTACCCATTTAACTCCGTACGGGCTTTACAATGAGTCATAAATGTTCATAATCAGTCCGTACATGAAATAAGTATGCATGAGTATTTAAAGGGAAACGTAAGTTAAATTAAGTGGCGAAAAACAAAATAGCACATTTTGTCATTCCAATAGTTGCAATGCTTTGCAAGTAACGTGCTACATTTCGGTAGCACGTTNAAACAAAATAGCACATTTTGTCATTCCAATAGTTGCAATGCTTTGCAAGTAACGTGCTACATTTCGGTAGCACGTTGTAACGTCATACACTTTAAACGAGGGCTATTTAAAACAGCCCCAAATTGGTAAAAGCGGCTACACTGGAAGCCATTAGCAGCTTACTAATTATTTCAGTGGCCGAATCTCGCTAACAATTTTCCGGTGACTCATATCGGCTGACAATGGTTGTTTTTGCTTTTGTGGAAGAACCACGACGAGATGATTGAATAGCAGCACACGTTCGACGTTTCTCGGCGGTTACCCATCCAAGTATCGCCCGCGCATGAAGCTGATTAACTGCGGCGATCGCCAGAGTATCGAGTTGTCAACGCGGTATGGCCGTAACCTCAAATGAGGAACTTCANCCTCTAATATTTCTGTATGTAGATGTCTTGTTAGCATGCAGCAGTGATGGATATGGGAGTATTATTTCAGCTGTTGCAGTCCTCGTTTTCACAAACCACGTGCTAAAGAAACAAATTAACACGCAAAGGTAAATATAGTAACTGGGCCCCTATTAACGTCTGTTTCTGGGAACAGAAATATTCATCTGAAGTGTGTCGTAAAAAGAGTGGATTCTGGTTGGCATTGCTTAGGTTCTTCGACAAGGAAGTTAAAAGTTCTAGTAACCGCAATGCAGTTATGTGTTTACAATGGTTACGGGTATTGTTGTGCATGGCTGAAGCAAGCACCATTGTACACATATGTATCCAACTCTTACTATTATGTGTATGGTTATGGTTATTTCTATGTAGCACAACCCCGGAAGCAAACATTTTTATTCTTCAAAGGTTGATTTAAAAAAAAGATCAACTAACTGCGAGTTAGCTACACAAATATGTTGTTGAGGATAGAGATTTATCTTAAAAGGCGTGGAATTAAATTAGCTAGCCGTCAGAAAACTACAGTAACAATAACTTCTCTAATAAGTAACCACATGTGCTTTCTCCAGAAACAATACATAGCTTAAAATGATGCACGTAAAAAAAAAAATATGTCAACATGTTCCTAGTTTATAATTTTGGACTACCTTAACCCCTTCGGCCACAGATTAATTAACATTTTAGATAAAGCAATTAAGTCATTTTACGACTGCAACTGTACTTGTATCAACAAAATGCCTCTTTACACATTGGAACCAATGAAAAACGCACGTTGTGCTTGATGCTATTTTGTTTTCAGTACGGCGAAAACCATTCATCTATATTCTATGCAAAATGTACCTCGTACCAGACGCTGTGACTTCAGCATTAAGGAAACTAAAGCAAGAATCACTCAAAACTAATGCATTTATGAAATATATAACAAGTTAATTTAGTTCCTGAAAATAGTTTAGCAGTTGAGATCAGAATACATATTTATTCATGCCGTAAAAACAAAGGAGAGATTTACAGTCGTCCCACTTCCGCAAAAACAAAACACATAAAACTCATCAATAAGATTTTGCGGCCAAACCTTCAGTTAATCGGGAATATACTGAATTGTAGAACTGAAACCAGTATTTTAAAATTTTCTTTTCTTAATACGTTTAAAAAAAATAACTTATGGCGAATACAGTTTTCTTGTTTGTTTTATCTTAAAAAGTACGCTGAATAGTACTTGCTTCCAGGAAACTAAAATTATCAAATCGAAATTGCGAATGAATATAGCAACAACAATACNTTAATACGTTTAAAAAAAATAACTTATGGCGAATACAGTTTTCTTGTTTGTTTTATCTTAAAAAGTACGCTGAATACTACTTGCTTCCAGGAAACTAAAATTATCAAATCGAAATTGCGAATGAATATAGCAGCAACAATACAGTTACCCATTTAACTCCGTACGGGCTTTACAATGAGTCATAAATGTTCATAATCAGTCCGTACATGAAATAAGTATGCATGAGTATTTAAAGGGAAACGTAAGTTAAATTAAGTGGCGAAAAACAAAATAGCACATTTTGTCATTCCAATAGTTGCAATGCTTTGCAAGTAACGTGCTACATTTCGGTAGCACGTTATAACGAGGGCTATTTAAAACAGCCCCAAATTGGTGAAAGCGGCTACACTTGGAAGCTTACTAATTATTTCAGTGGCCGAATCTCGCTAACTTACTAACAATTTTCCGGTGACTCATATCGGCTGACAATGGTTGTTTTTGCTTTTGTGGAAGAGCCACGACGAGATGATTGAATAGCAGCACACGTTCGACGTTTCTCGGCGGTTGCCCATCCAAGCATCGGTTACCCATCCAAGTATCGCCCGCGCATGAGGCTGATTAACTGCGGCGATCGCCAGAGTATCGAGTTGTCAACGCGGTATGGCCGTAACCTCAAATGAGGAACTTCATTTTGTATGCATTTCAACTCCGGAACCGAGTAAGTAAAACTTTAGCACACGAAGTCCTCTGCATATTGTTATGGGCAGTAGCTACCTGAACGAAACAGCCCTTGCGTCCTGCCTTCTGGCAATACCTAGTTTCTTATATTTTCAATTTATTTTTATTTATTTCCTGATAGTGCAATATACTTAACTAAGTATAGCGAGACTTAAACTAAAGCATGCATACAAGTATAGGCTGTTCGAGGTGAAGTGAGAGCTTTTGAGATCCTAGTTACTTTTTCCTTTCAGCCATTTAAAATCTTTTAACAACTTTTTCACATAAATATCGCCATGTAATTAATAAAAACAGTGTGTACATTCCACCGCACTCGGAAGTTAACGTCTAAGGCTAAAATAAAATATAATTATTGACTATTAATCCAAATAAGAGAACTTTCAAAAGTACTCACTGTACTGCGAATAACCTATAACAAAGCTAGCTATGTGTTTGTTCTGTGTATTGATTTAATTTTTCTATAATTTGTTATTACTGATTACACGAGTTTATTAGTGCTGTTTGTTGTAGTGGCAATCACTGTCCTATCATATGTGCTCAGCTGAGAGCCTGATGAAGTCGAACCAGGGATCTTACTAGCACAGCCAATCACATCAGACCTCTCCTCGTTGGTTCTTGTGTAGGCCAATCACAAGAGACTGGTTCCCAGTTCATTCCACTTATTCACAGGTTGGCAGCAGATTGAATCTTTCTGACAGGCACTTCATTGGTTGTTGTTACTGAACAAGTCGATGAGCTTTTACTACTGGCTAAAAGTGGCGTTGGGATGTTCCACACAAATTGTGAGCAACGGGCAAAAGTCAAACTGTCGTACAACATCTTGGAGTTGAGTCTGCACCCACGTAATAACGTGAATTTTTTCAGATCCCTGTGAATAGGGTTAAAGGGATAAAAGTACACCTAAGTATCTCACGTTTCATTGGCCCTCCATCCGTACGACACGCCCTGCAAGCCTCTGAACTAGTAGTAGACACACTAAACTCGCGTAGCTTGATCCCGTGTGTACACTCTTAGAAATTTCTGTAGATTTACGGACTATTTTACGGAGATGTGGAGCTATTTTACGGAAAGGCACTCCGTGATTACGAATAACGGAAATGTGCTCGGTAAGCATACAATACGGAAGCTCTTCGTATTCTTATGACTTCGGCTTGGAACAATGCCAATGTTACCTGAAGCGTATAAAATCCCATCTTCACAATACTACTACATGTAAAATAGTAGTAGGTGAGTGGCAAACCACTCATGGAGTGCCAATTCGTTGAGTCTTGTTCAAATTCCGCTACAGGACAAAACCTTTACACACAGTGAAATACGCACACAACGAAAATAAAACTATTTATTCGCTTCCTAGTTTCATAAACCGCAAATAAAACAAAACAGCTAGCGCTCTAACATGACTTGAAACTATGAGAGGCGCGTTCGTCACTTTCGTGTAAAATTCATATTTACGAAATACAGTACTTCGTGTAAAGGTGTGGTAGTTGAGTGCCCATATAGCATACTGACATCCAAAGAGTATCTAATGGATGTCCCCACAGGCATTCTGGATATCCAGGGACATCCAGAAATAGAAACATTACATCCAAAAGACCTCCGAAAGATATCCAAATGTCCGCCCAATATCCATACAAGGATAAAGATATTGTGGATATCCTATATACATCTTTAGGTTTAGACACAATAAGTAATAGCCATTGGAGGTTTTGTAACATATAATGGATATCCAGGAAGTGGTACGAACTGATATCTATTACTAGATATCACACGGATATCCTGAGGAGATTCACTTCAGGACTTAGATGACTTTACGATATTGTGGATGTAATTGGGATATCCAGTGATATGTGGTGGTTTCAGTTATCGAGTGTTAATTTGTTGATACGTGTTACAATCCCACTACAGGACAAAATATTTAAACTTGGTTTAGTTTCTCTGATATAGGCAGTGAAATAAATACATTACGGAAAAAAACTCTTCTTCTTATTCCTGTTTTTAAAGTGGAAATAAAATAAACTCGCGAGCACTTAACATGACTGAGAGGTGTACATACATAATTCTAAATGTATCTCTTATTTACAACACTTTACATTGCAAAAGTGTGGCAGGTGAGTGGATAAGTCGTTATAGACTAACGATTTTTTTTCTAGTTCAAATCCCGCTACCGGACAAATTTTTTAAAACTTTTTAAAGTCATTTTTATACACAGTGAAACACCAACATAACGAACGTAAAATGTTTTTGGTTTCCCTTTTTCATAAAGAGCAGATAAAAAAAAACTAACTCGCAAGTTTATGGGAGCGTTTCGTGAATTCACGGAGATTTATGAGAAATTTACGGAGAGAACGTTAATGAAAATAACGAAGAGTCCGTAATTTCAGGAAGATGTCTGGATAATTTGTTAGCGGACATTCCGTCATTTTACGGACACTTTTTTCAAACAGTGTAGTCTATTCGCGGTTTCTTCGCACTTTTTGTATCAAAAAGTTCGAAAATCACCCCATGTATGACAGATACACGTCAGTAGCCCTAAAGTGACTTAGAGCTAGGGACTTAGAGATAGTGACTTAGAGCTAGTGACTTTAGAGCTAGGGACTTAGAGCTAGGGACTTAGAGCTAGGGACTTAGAGCTAGGGACTTAGAGCTAGTGACTTTAGGGTTATTGCCGCGCCCCTAGTATGACGTGTTTGGTTGTGTCCTAAATACGTCACGTATTCTTCTGTTAACATAAAAATATCCTTTTTTTTTTTAAATAAAATTTTTATCTATATTTTATTTATACACTATAATAAATTTACAATTAATGTATTAATAAAACCAGAGAGATAATATATATGTTGGTAATGCCCAGGAATAAATAGTTCTTATGCAAAATATTAAACTGAGTGCGCAGTAATGCGGTGCGTTGTCCCTTTGGCGTAATTTTATAGGTTTGGTTAAAACTTTGCGCGCGGCGGAGGAATAGCATGAAAGTATAACTTTATTAGGGCTTCAGAAAAGATGTAAGTAACCATGAGTGGACTATAACCAGTTTTCACAATGCAGCAGCCAGTTCATAATTACCTCTGCTCGAGTTGGTCGACGACTGTGAGGTTTAGCATTAATACCATATCACCGTGATACATGGCAAAGCCTGTGATGATGAGATACTTCATCGCGAATGAAAGCATGCGTGTCTTACAAAAAAAAACTCATTTGGATCATTTCTCTTGCAACAACTGAATCAACAGTGCCTAAAACACAATCAATAAGCTGTAAATCGTTTTTTAAATACTGATCATTACCATCTGTAAGCACGCTTGACGTCTGTAAAAGCCAGTCGTAACCCTGATTGTCTGAAATCACTAACTACCTGAGAGAACAAATTACGGTCCTAGACGCTGACGGACACAGATTTACCGACTGTAAATAGCACGATAATATCCCAGGCAATTACGGTAGCGAAAAACAAATTACCTGAGTGGCTGGTTTCTGTAAAATACTGCCTCGCCTCGAAGTAGGTTATACCATCAATGGTTAGACCCGTGGACACGTTTCCCAAAAAGTCTTTGGTTAACTTACTATTAGGCTCACGTTGTCACAAATTCCAGTTGTTACGAGCAGCAACTGTCGTTCTAATAATAAATCACTTTTTGTATAGATGTGGGTATTAAGAGAGATTACAAACTTTAGCTCATGAATTTATACCATATTATTTCGCGTTAGAATTCTGATTATGCATCATAATATTATATGGTAATATGTGATACTTTCACTGCCATCTTTGGACCTTTGTGCCCTGGGGATCTTGTGAGCATTTAACCCCAGTGGCTTAATTCCGTGTCGAGCGTAAAATAACTATTTAATATCGCATGGTACGGGGGTTATTCGGAAAACCATCACATATTTTTTTTATTTAATTCCTTATATGTTTCTCTATTTTTCTACATAGTTTCCACGTTTGTTTAAACATTTGTCATAACGTTCTACAAACTTTTGTATGCCTAAGTCATAGACGTCTGCCGCCTGTGAGGATAACCAGTCCATAACTGCTTCTTTCACCTTTTATCTTCTCTAAAAATTGATCACCTTCCTTATGATATCGGTCCAAAAAATCAAGAGCACAAGCCATTCTTTTCAGTAAGCAGCCTGGGAACCCAACGTGCGCACAATTTGTGGAATTGCAGATTTTCAGAGACAATTTTGTGCAAAGTTGTTCTACCCACATTCGGAAATTCCAATGCTTAAGTTGAAATTGTGAATCGCCGGTCTTCACGGATCTTTTCGTCAACGGCTTTGACCAAATCTTCTGTGATCACTGATGGTCGGCCTGATCGCGGTTCATCATGGACATTTTCCCGTCCGTCCTTGAAAACTCTCACCCACTTACGCACTTTGCTGTCACTCATCGCATTGGGGCCATACACTTGACTTATCTGTCGATAAACTTCCGCTGCTGAAACGTTCCTTGCTGGCATAAACCGAATCACTTACCGTACTTCACAGTCGGCGGGGTGATCAATTGTTTTAAACATTTTGAACTGACACTTTAAACAGCACACTGCAACAATACCAATGCAAATGGCGTCGTTTGACGAGCAAGGCATGCCGGGAGTAGGTGCGCATGCGCGTTACAATGTTTGCGCGACATTCGATGAGCTACGGCGATTCGGACCTTACTTTCCGAATAACCCTCGTACAATGTTATGATAATAAACAGGAACCTTTCTACTCATAAATTTACCACGGCTCACAGATGACATGCCACGAAATGCCAAAACTTTCCAGCACCGCTTACCATTTTATGTTGTATTAGCAAAAGACTGGACATTAAAAACCTGCACACACTCGAATGTGCACACTCGAATAGTCGACATTTATTGTGCCTTCGCTGTTGTTTCGATAGAATCCACTAATATTTGTGGCTTGACCACTCTCTTTCATGTATCCCTACACTCTATAAACTCGAATCAGTGAATAAACACAGATTCACAGTGAAATTGAACTACTCGAATTAGTGGAAATTGCTTGACTTAGAATCGGTGGAAAACCACTGGTTGTTTCGGCGAAACAATTTCGCTGATTGGATAAGTGACAGCCAACAGCGTGCGGCGAATTAAATATATTGTTTTAATTGAATTTAACAAAAAAAATTACGAGAAACAAACATATTTCCGTNCAGCGTGCGGCGAATTAAATATATTGTTTTAATTGAATTTAACAAAAAAAATTACGAGAAACAAACATATTTCCGTTAGTCAAAATTTATATTGCGAAATTTAAATAAAGTAAAAGAAATTTCGTGATGTCCAGGATTTCAACAGTATCCCAGTTCTGGACTGTTACCTTACCAATCAAACTACCAAGCAAACGGTGACTACAAAGGGTATGTATGTGTGTGTGTGTATATATATAATATTTAATTATCGAAAATATGCAGCTTTAAATNGGTGACTACAAAGGGTATGTATGTGTGTGTGTGTATATATATAATATTTAATTATCGAAAATATGCAGCTTTAAATTGGATGCCTTTTCTTTTCGTTTTTAGTTTAATTGGTAACATAAGGATTGTTAAAACAAATACTGTAGTACGTATGAATGATCTCACTTCATGTTTAATGCAGTTTGAATCTTAAAACCAAGCGCTATGACGATAACGTAAAAACGAATAGAAAGATGCGAAAACGAAATGAAAGACGTAAAAAAAGAAATGAAATACAATGTTCATGTTACCTCGTAAAATGGTATTATAAAATAAGAAACTCGGAATATTTAATGGGTTATTTTATTTGATACGCGTTGTTTAACTGATCCATCAGTCAAAAAAACAAATCACCGAAAAACAGCGAATGAAACGGTTGATGAATCAGTGTAAAATGTCACCGGATCAATAAGTGAAGGAAAACTGGCACTTTTTCACTAATTCATCAGTTAAATGTACTGAAGTGACTGTTGAATAAGTCAGCTGCTGTTTAACTGATTTAAACAGTGAAGTTCTCACAGATTCAGATTTAGAGGTACAGGAAACAATCAGGTAAGACAAAAGGGCATTAAAATTTTGTGACTATACAAACAACGATGAGTTGATTGCCGTTGCCGTGGAGTGAATACGACGCAGAGTGCTCATCCCAGCGGCGCGGAAACCAATCTTGGTGTCCCAATATGTAACTGCTTTTCTTCCCACACAACTTTCCGAACCACGAGTCTTCCACACTAAGGTTACAAAAATGTTTACATTAATTAATTCTGTACATTAATACACACAAGTTGTAGCGCAAACATGACGCAATCAAAGTTACTCAAAATGAACTTACTTCCCTGTAAAACGCGGGTTAGTGTAAAGCCAAATGCAAACAAACGGAACGTACTTGTTTTAACGCATAGTTTTGACAGTTACGGCAATTATTACGTAAATGTTGCGTAAATGCGCAGAAGACGAGAAATCAGTTTACCTCATTTGAAGCCTATGTTCGTACCGCCTAGAATGAAACTTCTCTGTGCCAGCGGACCTTACCGTCGTTGTCATGTTCGTTTTCCTTTCGGTAACTAAAGATATGATTTCCACAAAGAGCAATCTGTTTTGACCACAGAAAACACGGTTCTCTAAAAAAAAAAAAAAAATCAGTTACATATACATAAATATATACGTTACAACAAGGGCTGTGATAAACGATCGTACCATTATGATAGCAGTACTGGAGTTTAAATTCTTCAATTAAAAAAAAACCATATGAAACAGTTGTTTTGTGATCACTTCCTGCTGATATCTATCAGGGTAGATTTTCACACANATTAAAAAAAAACCATATGAAACAGTTGTTTTGTGATCACTTCCTGCTGATATCTATCAGGGTAGATTTTCACACATGACTAAAGAAACACGATTTGCGGAAATAGAAAAAAAAGTTCTAGATAATTTCGTCGCAGATCTCGTGAGTGTTGTNATTTAAAAAAAACCATATGAAACAGTTGTTTTGTGATCACTTCCTGCTGATATCTATCAGGGTAGATTTTCACACGTGACTAAAGAAACACGATTTGCGGAAATAGAAAAAAAAGTTCTAGATAATTTCGTCGCAGATCTCGTGAGTGTTGTNTGACTAAAGAAACACGATTTGCGGAAATAGAAAAAAAAGTTCTAGATAATTTCGTCGCAGATCTCGTGAGTGTTGTGTTTAATAAAGTTTCACTTTCCTAGACATTATCCAGACTATTTTGACGTCCCCAAGAGTCGGTATACAAGGGCACCCCCACCCCAACTTCTCTCTCTCTCTCGAGGGAGAGAGAGAGAGAGAGAGANCTTCTCTCTCTCTCTCGAGGGAGAGAGAGAGAGAGAGAGAAGAATAGTAGTAAACAAGTTCTCCCATGGAAAGCGCATAAAGTTGTCACGCGAGCAAAGTCAGCCGTTTCGGGTGAGGAAAGGGGAGGATGTAGGAATGTGTCTGCAGAACATCGGATTTCTTTTCCATTAAAAAAGAAAGGATGGCGGGGAAAGCGAAAGTTACACAACGCGGAAAACTTCCGCGGCCAATACAAGTCGGCTCCGTGTCGGAAACAAGAAAGAAAACGATGCGCTCAATTAAAAAAAGTTTCCGNTTCCGCGGCCAATACAAGTCGGCTCCGTGTCGGAAACAAGAAAGAAAACGATGCGCTCAATTAAAAAAAGTTTCCAACTCCAACTCCTTACTCCGACTCCCTAACGCCCCATTCCACCGCCAAATTAGTACACTGGTGTTAGATACAAGACTGGCGTCCAGGATGAATCTACTTTCTGCCCAGGAATTCTACGGTGCAATAGTCTATTGTAGGCTACAAAAAAAAACTTAAAATTTCCTGAGTGTTTCTTTGTAGGCTACATTTACAGCGGAGAGAGTGGGGAGATTTAGGCGGTTCTTAACACGAAAGGCTTGAGAGCCGATTGTTTATTTACAATGATGAAAGTCCCGGAAGGATGAGACAAAGAAAAATACCTCTGAGATAATAAATAGAATTATTCCCCATCGTAAGTCCTTAATTGCCACTTTTGTGTGCAATCTTTTATATGTTCCTTCACGAACTACATCTCGTCATCATTGAATTATCGTTAATAATGTTATTATAGTACCTAGAGTTATTAATAGTATTGATCTTTTTAGAAAAATGTTACTATTCCGCTTAACGTTAATATTGTTGAGATAGCCCCAACTAGTGGTCAAGGTTTTATTTTACTAAGTGATAAGGGTGATTTTGGTTTGTTGACATTAGTTTACTTCTCTATGATAAGATGCCTTGTAAAATTAATATTTTGTTACGTTACAAAAACGGTAGAAATTTGCAACAGATAGAAAAATATTTCAACTGATTAGGAATCACTGCAAAACGCAGGAAATGTTACAAATAATTACATCCCGTAATAAGTATTGTAGCAAAAACTTGGGAATGCGTTTACGAATGACGTGCTATTAAGTAATTATGATTGAATTGGGAGAGATTGGGGAAATGTTTTCTTAACGTTCTTTCGAAAGCAGAATTTTTTTTTTTTTCATTTTACCTTATTCTCCAAGGAAATGCAGGTTTATGCAAACATGCGTATATGCACACATCCCATGCTCAGTAAATTTTGTAACCAACCGAAAAGACTGTAACGATATTTCTAAGGTATAAAATGCCAATAAATGTTTTCCCACCGTAAGCATTTGTAAAACCATATATCACGCAACTGTGCTAATGTGTAGCCAGCCTGCAGACTTTAATGTCATTTTGAGGTGCAGTAATTCTGAGTGAAGAGTGAAGAGATATAAGCGGCTCTTCACATCCAGGTATTGGGAGTGCAGTAATTATCTAAATAACTAACCTCAATTTTCCCAAGGCATGTCCTTTTATTTTCTTACTGCCTAAGTTAATATACAATTTATAACACATCCAAAAATATTTACACGTTGTAAGACAAGCCGGTCGTATCGTTAAAATGTTGGGGATATAACATAATACGTGCTGGTTTTTCGTGAATATAACCGGAACCCTCCCCCCCTTCCCTTTTTTCCAGTATTTAATTTTTTATAGCCATTGTTTTCAAAAGCACGAAAAACCAAGTTTTTTCTTTCCACTTTTCAGTAATGAAAAATACACGCTTATAATTTGTAATTCATTTTTTTACAACAAAACTGTAGCCCTGTGTAGATATTTTTTGGCAACAGAATGTCCAGGATTTTTCTTGTTAAAGCACACAAAAACATTTTACTGTGTATATCTGGCGCTTGTTTGGATCCACTCACAATGATCCGCGGGTTCGTGTCTTGTGAGCAGTGGTTCCTCGTGTCGGCAATGGAGTGTCGGTGACAAGCATTTCCCAACTTGGGGATAATACAGGGCAACGTACATTATTTATTCATCACTTCATTTCCAGTTCACTTCTAGTATGAAAAATATACCCGCCACAATTACAGCAGAAATCATTTCCTCGGCATCTCTGTTATTGTGTTAGTACCCTTCAAATGTAGTGCAACTTTCGTCTGCATTTCTTTTCAAATTGCGCTAATCTATAAAATAAAAACTTATTTAATTTTAGAGATGTAATAATCGCGCGTAATTCTTAATACGTACATTTTTTTTAGATTTAAATCGAAAATATGTCTAGCCAACTCCCTCCCGGATGCTGCCTAACGGAGGGATGGATTTGGACAACAGATGTAGAGCCGCTATAAGATGGCCTTGAACAGTGCAAAGATTAGAACTCAGAAAATTAAAAAACTGGCCGCCAAAGTGCTAAGAGAGTTCAGGATGGATGGCAGCGTCAACAGCCTTCGCGCTCACTCGCCATGCAACATTACAGTAGTATTTACTAATAAAAGTAATCAATCAAAGTGTGATTGCATGCAATGTATAAAAAAGTAACAATAAAATAATAAAACAAGAGCTGGAATGTATGCAGGTAAAATTATAAATGGAACAGTTACACTCCAAACATGAAACAGTGAGAAATGAGCCAAATCAGTGAAAATTGAGCAACTGATAATGAGTGCTCGGTAACTAATTAATATGATGGCTGAATTTCACTGATTTAATTGGGATTTCCACTGAATGTCAAGAATTCCACTGCCATAAGTCACTTTTCATTTCCTTGATTTGCCAGTCGGCAGTAGGTTATCAAATGACTTTCAGTGAATGTTATTTCACTGATTGATATCACTGATTCGGGCTTATAGAGTACGTCTGTTTACTCGACAACCGTTCGTCTGAGAGAGTTAAACCAAGGCAACGTTTTCTTGCACATTAATACACACATTATTATGTCATCATTAAAAGTGATAAACATCCAAGAGTTACACACATTTGTGGATAATAACATGGCAACCCCTATTTTCTCAGTGAATAAGGGCGATATTGCCAATAACCGTTCGCAGATTTCAGATCTCGATTCAAGACAACAATATTCACAGAATTGTATTTTTTAATTTAAAATATGCTGTACTATAAGGTTTTATTATATTGGATGAAAACCATCAGAACTATCGATATTAATTGGCACCTACTTCCCTTACGAATTATTGTAGGACATATGTCGTATGTTTTCCATCTCATTTCGCATAAGGAATCACCTCGCAGCGTTTGTATCTGTAGTTCAGTAGTTCATCAGAATCTATATGTAGCATATATGTGTATATACACACAAACACAAACACCATTTATATAAACATAAATATTTATGAAAACTGCAAGCATAGTGGAAGATAGCGTGGCACAAAAAAGTGAAAGCAATAACTTGGANGTTTTTTAATTTAAAATTTATCTAAACATAAATATTTATGAAAACTGCAAGCATAGTGGAAGATAGCGTGGCACAAAAAAGTGAAAGCAATAACTTGGACGTAAGTTCTAAACTCCTTTGGACACTTCTTTTTATCTAAACTGTAGAAAACTAATAACAACTTACAGTTAAGGAAAAAATCTACACTTTGCAGACGTTTGCGTGAATATTTGTAAAAAAAAAAAAGAAAGAGAGATACTTCCTTGACTTTACATTATTATTTTCAATTACTGAATTAGACTACTTCAGTGAGCACTGAACTGGTGCAACGGTCACCAGAAATAAAGCAATATTAAGATGCGCTAGTTTTTTAAATAGGCCTACACAAATTACTATCAGGAGTTCATACGCCGCGCACCACCAGCTCGTGCACCAGGCCTTGTATAGGCTGCGAACGGTAAAGTGAGCACTTTTGAGGCCCTAGTTACTTTTTCCATTTAATAAATTTTTATCTTTCGCCACCTTTTAAAAATAAATACTGTAATGAACGTAATAAACACAGTGTGTATATTTCACCGCACTCGGAAGTCAACCTTCTAAGGCTAAAATAAAATATATTTATTGATAGTTTTTTTTTCTTTCAAAATGAGAGGGCTTTCAAAATGGCTCACTTTACCATGAACAGCCTATAGCAGGTTGTGCAATACCAAGCACGGTGGCAGGTATCGTGTGATATCGGCTTTACCGTGACCTTACTTCAGGCTGCAGTCCGCGCACAAAGACACACCTCCTTCTGCAGACTTAGTCCTGGATGTCGACCCTCGACCCGCGACTGCGAAGCCGCACAGGTGGCCTACACGACCACAGGGGAGT
>NQII01000032.1:1161548-1177735 GCA_002778355.1 Clitarchus hookeri
GTGTTCGGCCACGGACCTGGCTCCCGACAAAGCCAGAGGGGCACGCGGTTACTGCCGAAAAAGGAGGTGTACCGCCGACAAAGGAGGTGCGGTGCAGTCGCTAGTACATCCCCCGGTAAGTCCACCCGTGCCGAGCAAGGGAAATCACGATGCGTCCCCAACATTCCTCTACTCCGCGTGCCCACTTAAAGGGGACGTGGCGGATTTTGCACGCACGCACGTACACACACATCACACACAACGAGAGGATACCTAACAAATTCCCACGTGGAGAAAATAATAAGTTGAGAAGCTGTAATTTGGTTTCGNCACACACAACGAGAGGATACCTAACAAATTCCCACGTGGAGAAAATAATAAGTTGAGAAGCTGTAATTTGGTTTCGCCGTAACAAGCAGCAACCATACTTCTGCGACAACCACAAAATGTTCAATTGGTTTATTATGGATAGGTTTGTTGCGGGAACTGAAGTTGTTCTGTAGGCGGGACTATCTGTTCTGTGGGAGAAATAGAATGCTCTGCTGAAGGAACTACATTATTAGCGGCGTACGCAATCACAGACAAGANACAACCACAAAATGTTCAATTGGTTTATTATGGATAGGTTTGTTGCGGGAACTGAAGTTGTTCTGTAGGCGGGACCATCTGTTCTGTGGGAGAAATAGAATGCTCTGCTGAAGGAACTACATTATTAGCGGCGTACGCAATCACAGACAAGANATCTGTTCTGTGGGAGAAATAGAATGCTCTGCTGAAGGAACTACATTATTAGCGGCGTACGCAATCACAGACAAGACCACAACATACAGTTATGTTGCTATTACTACTGTACCTATGCTGACAATATTCAGACGGCACCTACCAACAACAAACGTGATCGCCGGCACTATACCAACATTCTAGATGGGTTATGGGCACACAAACTTTGTTCCTACAATCATGAGTTTTTCTCAATGTATTACTGCTTGCTAATATCCCTTACTTCAAATAATTCTCCATCCCTTTTCTCAGCGCAACTCGTATGTTGGGGATGCCTTAAAGATCGTTCAAGCCGGTAATGACAGTTTCAAACCGAGGCATTGAGAGATGTAGAATTTACCAAAGGATGCTTAGACCCGAGATTCTAATATTTGAGCTGCTCCTCGAGATTATTTTGAGAAAACGCTGTTACTTACTCTGGTGGTGGCTAATGAACGGTTTCACCAAAAATATCATACACTTGCAGGAACTATTATTTAAAAACATAAACACTGAGTCAATAATGTCTGTAAACGTTTCATGAGCACCTTAAAAGGTCAGATTGGTTTGTTCCTTCATGTACGCTCCCACCACAAGTAAATTTAAACATTTGTGTGTTCTTTGAATGAACCTTTAAAAAGAATGTAGGGGAAGATACGCAACTACCTTATTCAATTTTATCATGCAAATATTAGTTAAGACGGTTTATTTAAAAAATTTTAATGCTATTCCGAAGACATCAAAAACACTGAGAACTATAGCAGTGTATTAAAAAAAAGCTTTCTGTTAAAATTCTCATCCCGTCGACTGGTTTGTTTCATCTCTTGTACGCTGTCAGGCAATTTAATGTTTTCATCAAGGCATAATTTGTTGCAACCTTCAGACGATGCTATAAAAGAACCTTACCTTAGCGTTCGTCTTTCTCTTTAGTTCTCGTCATAGAAATTTACTTCTATTCCCTGCATCTTAAANAAGAACCTTACCTTAGCGTTCGTCTTTCTCTTTAGTTCTCGTCATAGAAATTTACTTCTATTCCCTGCATCTTAAAATATGTCCTAAAAACGCGTCTTTCGTCTCCGTCAGTGCCTGCCACAGCCAGCTACTCGTCGATAAAATTAAAATACATCTTTATTAGTTACGTAATCTTCTTATCTCCCAATTAACTTTCTTCAGCAACAGGATACTTAAATCGAGTTCTTTTATTCTTTAATGATGTCACTCTTCTCGGTCGAGATCGCTATGACGTTGCCTTTGTAAAGAAAAGTTGCGGGTTCGAATACTGCGGAAGCCATGTACGCATGTGCTGGTGTTTGTTTGAATATTTTATTAGCTTATCATGTTGAGCACTCCTCGCTACAGGTAAGACTGCAGACATAAAGAGCATGGGTTTTCATAAGCTCACAAAAATATTCTTTACGCTACAGTACCTATTAATATTATGATTACTCTTACAAGTACTATTTCAGAAGCCATATTTTTTACACAGTGGCTTGTCAAAATCACAACTTTAGTGTTTTTGAGGCGTGCTAATAATAAAAACCAATTCACTCACTTTCCGAATCGAATGATATCTCGTGAGTAACTTCAAGGACTCTTAAAATTGCGCTGTTGAATTTTTTCGCATTTTAAAAACCATTGATTTTAATGAGACAGTTATTACATATTTTTATTTGTAGCAGAATATAATTTTTTGTAAAATGAGTTTTGCTAAGAATACATTAAAATGAATTAATAAGTGACTTGACTTTTCAGTCACCCTTGTTAAATTATCTGTAAATTATTTAATTTATAAGTATAAAATTATGAATTTTATTTTGGTGATCAGTACCCCGAAATAAGTTGAACAGGTGAAGTGAGGGGGAGGGGGTATTTAGGCTAGACAAAAAAGGGAACGACCTGATACAATGGATTCCTAAGAACTGAATGTTTTATAAATTCGAAAAATCGCCAACTGACAGTCTCTTCGACCAACCAAGTCAGCTTAGCCGGAAGATATGAACGACGTGGAAGTATACTCTTAGTAACGCGAAATTTAACCTAAAAGTAAATTGTGTTTTTTTTGCCAATTAAGAAGTGCAGCTGGAATGCTGGAACGGTCTCTCAAAATACTAATACTTTTTTTTTTTTTAACAAATGATAAATATACATGTTTTTTTACAGTATATAACTACCCCAGTAACGTAAAATCAGCTTGACGGCAGGGGAAATATGAGTATTGCTTCCATGTGGATTTGTAATTTGCAGGGACGCCCGATTTTCGCGAAAATATTTCACGACCAGTTGAATTTCATAACACTTTAACTCAGCTGCACTTTCGTGATTTGATGATCTCGGTGTCACGTGTCTTAGATAGTCTGCCCGCGAATCACAGGCGTACAGTATCGGAGTAACGTAATTTTGGTTGGCCAGTCGAGTAGGAAAAATGTCTTCGCACAGAGACACGCCGCCAATAAGCATAAGAAAACCGCTGGCACGCCCGTTGGGTATTGAAATCTAACATGTGTCGTAATATTTTCGCGAAATTGTGGTGTCCCTAGAGCGCATGGTCTTGGCAGCGCCTGCTGTTAGGCAAACCTCTCATCCTACACGATCTCGCGTTGCCTATAACTCGACAACATTCATAGACACTTTGAGACGTTACTGTTGTTCTTTGTCGTAGACGGCAGAGCGCCGCGCTCTAGAGTATCTCGCAATCCTCATTGACAGGAAAACCCGACTTCCGTTCATATCCTCTTCCGTGACTGGATGGTTTGGTTACCGCGGGGCGGGTTCTGCGCCCGCCCGTGAAGCACAGTGGTTCAAACCCGGGGTAACCTAATTATGATTGGCCGAACCAAATACCACTCTGCCTTCCCACGAACACGCGCTTCCAACGAAAGGAAAACTGCATGAAATCACACAGGATACTGAAATATACCCTGCGTCGAACACTTTTGCGAAAACCAAGTAAAATGGTACAGTAATTTCACACAAGCATGCCAGGCAATAAAGAAAGAAACCCATGGTTAGGGACCTGAAGAATTCCTGGATTCATTTTGAGACGAGCTAGAATTCAAAAACTCTTACGTTAACGTTCTATTGCAGTTGGTCCACGCGCTATTTAACGCCTCCTGAAGAAACCTGAACCGATAAGAAACGCGAGGCAAACTGCAGGCCCAATCATCGCATGCAATGATTATTTACATCCGCATGCTTGTAGGAAATACTGCGGAGTCTAATCTTCACATCTCTGGACTCACGAATTCTTCCCGTCTCAGCCTATGGCTAGTAGACTTCAATACTATATATACACATCGGCTGTTGTCATACATCCATTGGTCGCGCGCGTCGTTTCCGGATTCGACCGAGCCACTCAGGATTACGTATCGCCAACACTGTACCTTCGTGACTCGTGGGCGAAAACATGCTTCAGCAAATTAAAAAATCTGGATGACCCCACAGGTTCACGGAGAGGTAGGTGGGATCCAGATAGTCGAATTGCATGCAGAGGGGAGGGGGGATCACTAATAAGCGCCTCCCCCCCCCCAAATTAAAAAATAACCAGTCGCAGTTGACGCGCCGCTGCGGCCATCTCCCCGAGGGCTGGCGCCTGGNCCCCCCCCCAAATTAAAAAATAACCAGTCGCAGTTGACGCGCCGCTGCGGCCATCTCCCCGAGGGCTGGCGCCTGGGAGGGGTAATGGGCCTCGTGACTGTTTAATACGGAGGCGCGGGGCGCATTCGACTGCGCCGGCGGTCAATAATTGATGGCCCGGCGACGACGTACGTGGTCAAGCATANCTCGTGACTGTTTAATACGGAGGCGCGGGGCGCATTCGACTGCGCCGGCGGTCAATAATTGATGGCCCGGCGACGACGTACGTGGTCAAGCATAAGGGGAGGTTCCTCCCACCGCAGCGTAGGTAGCAAGGGCAACTCTGCCACGCCAAACGTGCGAGGGCGAGTGAGACCTCTTGTTAGTACAGAATAAGCCCGCCACAAAGCGCACGATAGGCTATTCACAGTAAAGTGAGCACTTTTTGAAGCCCTCTCATTTGGAATAAAAGTCAATAAATATATTTTATTGTAACCTTAAGCCCTTGTCAAACTGTCAAATTTTTGTCTTCAACTATAGTTGACAATAAAATTTGAAGACAAATTACGACCATCAAATTTTTTCCTTTGAACAAATTTTATCAAATAATCTTGATTGTGTTTGAAAATGTGTCACGCTCGATTTTTTTTACTGAGAGAATCTAATTTGATATGCTTTTTTNTTATCAAATAATCTTGATTGTGTTTGAAAATGTGTCACGCTCGATTTTTTTTACTGAGAGAATCTAATTTGATATGTTTTATTAGAAATTATTTTCATGGAGAGATATTGCTTTTTTTCATGCAGTCCATTCCAGGAAGAAATGTAAGGAATGTTGTNTTAGAAATTATTTTCATGGAGAGATATTGCTTTTTTTCATGCAGTCCATTCCAGGAAGAAATGTAAGGAATGTTGTAATTTATTTCTGCTTCTTTACTAAATTAAAATTTTATTAATCAGGGATGTTTCCTACACAATGAAATTTAATGCCTCTGAGTTGGTATTATTATGTACAATATTCACTTAAAATAGCATTCCAGACAGCTTATACATAAATTAATTATCTTCATAACCTACTTCGTTTTAGCAGTAATTGCTCGTTATTTTAAAGTTTCTTGGTGTCCATTTTTGTCGTGCACTATTCTGATTGGCTGAGATCGTCATACATCAAAGAAAAGTTAGAACCGGTCCAATCTTCAAATGTCTGATGGAAACGGAAGCCATCGAACTTTCTCAGACAAATATGGCNGAAAAGTTAGAACCGGTCCAATCTTCAAATGTCTGATGGAAACGGAAGCCATCGAACTTTCTCAGACAAATATGGCGATCTTTTATGACGTTTCGATGACTTCATAACTGTCCAACTTTATTTGACTGAAATTATTGGAAGCAGTTTGATCGAAAAATTTGACAGTGTTACAGGGGATGTAGACGTTAACTTTCGAGTCCNACTGAAATTATTGGAAGCAGTTTGATCGAAAAATTTGACAGTGTTACAGGGGATGTAGACGTTAACTTTCGAGTCCGGTGAAATTGCTCTTACTGCAGCTTTATTATGACCATGAACGTCTTTATAGGAAGGTAATAGAAAAGTACTGTAGAGCTGCAGAGATTACTCTCGGCACTTAGCTGGCCATGGCTCGGACAATCACACGGTGACGAATTAGGCACACCTAAAAAAATTTTCTTGATGGAACACATACACACGTATAAGAAGTTCTTAATCCATTCATAGTCGGGGAATTGGGTGCGCGTTGGTATGTGAGAATATAAATTTAGAACTGATGTAACTAATGAATTTGTCAATTTCATTATGAATTAATTGTTTTCCCAAACAAGTCTCTCGGCTACTGTAGATACATTTGAAAAAAAAAAAACNTCAATTTCATTATGAATTAATTGTTTTCCCAAACAAGTCTCTCGGCTACTGTAGATACATTTGAAAAAAAAAAAACTTTGCAATTAGTTTTTTTACGATATTTATTCACGGACGAGGGTTATCTGTGAACAATTTCCTGCAATGTATTATGTGTTAGTCTTGCGACTCCTGAATTAACAATTCCCANGACGAGGGTTATCTGTGAACAATTTCCTGCAATGTATTATGTGTTAGTCTTGCGACTCCTGAATTAACAATTCCCAAGAGCGTGGTAGGCAGTAAAACTTTTTCAAAACAGCGCTAAAGGTTTTCTGGAAAAAAAAAAAAAAAAAAAAAAAAAACGTGCAGCTTATTTTTGAAAGTTCGTCACTGTGATTATGCACTCCGACTTGGGTTTCGCCCCCTTCGCGAATACCCGCGTGTAAAATGTCGAGTATGACCAAAAGTGAGAGGGGCAAGGGGGGATGGTGTGCGATGGCTTTATTTTTAATACCAGTAGCTGGGAGTTTGGAAGTTCTCTTTCCGTGATATAAACTCCTAGTGTTATTTTAATTTTGTGTTTTTTTTTTATATCCCTTCACGTCCCTTCACACATACGCGCCGAAACGTTCTTTTCGAGCACGTAGACGTGATGGAAGGCCGTTTAGTGAGAGGCGTAACTTGTCCCACAAAGCGCTCTCCTGATACCTCGACGTGACCTACTCTTACAGGCACCAATTACCTACACGATCAGTACCCGAGCATCTTCTGCTTAACGACTGCTATTAGGGCGGCCTCATCTCCGCGCTCATAGCACACCGCCCGCTCTCACAGCGCCCGATCGAAATTACGACCCTTAAAGGAAATTTACGTCCATCATTTGGTTATCGTCATCAGAAGGGCGTTACTTTACCGCCGGCTACTCTCCGTGTTGAATACGAACATTTGTCTATGTATGTCATAGTAATGAGGGTTTTATTAACGACTAGCTTCACTACACCTCTAAATCTCCTGTATATTAAAGACTTGTACGTGAATACATTTGCTTTCGTTTCCAAAGGAAGCACAAAATAATTCTTCTATAATGTAGGGGGGGGGGAGGGCTAATACAGATTATACATAAACATGCCGGATATTTAATTGTTTATAATTTATTGTGTGGTAACAACCCATAATAACGCTTAATTTTTTCCAATTGAATATTTCCGTTTCTGCCACAAGCAAAATATGGCGAGATTTGTGATGAAATATTTTTTTCCCCACAGTGTGGTGTGGATAAAAAAAAACGAGTTAGTGAGAGAGTTCTGAAGCGACGTAATAAGATGAAGTCGAACCAACAACCCCAAGAGTTGCATAGTGTAAGGCTTACGTTCGGCGAGTGCAGCCAGCAAACANTACATAAACATGCCGGATATTTAATTGTTTATAATTTATTGTGTGGTAACAACCCATAATAACGCTTAATTTTTTTCAATTGAATATTTCCGTTTCTGCCACAAGCAAAATATGGCGAGATTTGTGATGAAATATTTTTTTCCCCACAGTGTGGTGTGGATAAAAAAAAACGAGTTAGTGAGAGAGTTCTGAAGCGACGTACTAAGATGAAGTCGAACCAACAACCCCAAGAGTTGCATAGTGTAAGGCTTACGTTCGGCGAGTGCAGCCAGCAAACANTAAGATGAAGTCGAACCAACAACCCCAAGAGTTGCATAGTGTAAGGCTTACGTTCGGCGAGTGCAGCCAGCAAACAATTTGAAAATGTGACGTCATGGGTTCATAAGAGTATCAGCCGGAGAACATACAAAGTATATGCCAAACAAGAGAATGAACCCAGACGTAGACGTTCTTTTTAAGTCGAGCTGAGAGTTTCTGTTTAGGTAGCTGACTCAAAATGTTAGTAATTCGCACGCAAGAACTATCCAGTTTCAACAGCTGTCTGATTCATTACTCTCATCATTTTAACACTATCTGCAGCAAAAAGTTTTATCTTTGTTTTATTGCGAAATTTATGTGAAGGAGAACGGTATAAATTTAATATTCTTATCGTTACATTTTTTTAAAAAGAAATTCACCACAATCATGATACTTATTCAGAGTAATTTTTGTATTATATTAAAACATTTATAAAATAATTCTAGACTCTTGAACATCCATAATTAAGAAAGTAGTGTCTTAATTTCCAACGCTCCCCCCACCCCCCCTCCTCCCGATCGTTTATCGAACATGTCTGTTTTCAACTCAGGAGATTGCTGGTTGCATACCAGATGCCATGTGTGGCAAGTGGGTTTACTACCTCACTTCACACAAATGGCCGTGCAGTTTCTTAAGAGTATCCATAACAGCTGCTTAAACTTTACTCTACAGTCCCTTGCAACTTTCACAATGCGGCGCATAATCCCCCGTGAAGGAAACTTTCCTAGTGGCCAATCAATAGAAAATGTTCAGATTAACGATCACAAAAAAAAAATTGAATTTTATATTTATGTCATTTTCATTTGTAATCAAAAACAACTGTTTTGTGTGCATAATCGGCAATTTTTTTTATACAAATTCCAGTTTGATACTTTTTAAATGTATCTCATTAGCAACACTATTAAATTGTTAATGAAAATCTTTGTCGCTTTATCCCTTAATAACGTAGTTGAAATGTTTGAGAAATACGACTATTATAGAAAGGAAATTCGCACCTTACAGGAGTAATGAAAATATATAAAATGCACCAGTAGCATAATGTGAGCCACAGAAGTGTAGTGGGGGTGAGATAAACCGAGAGCTACCTTTTTTTTTTTTNATGCACCAGTAGCATAATGTGAGCCACAGAAGTGTAGTGGGGGTGAGATAAACCGAGAGCTACCTTTTTTTTTTTTTAAAGTTTTAGTTATATGCTATCCATAAATTATAATATTTTGCATTTATAATCAAGATAAATAAANTTTTTTTTTTTTAAAGTTTTAGTTATATGCTATCCATAAATTATAATATTTTGCATTTATAATCAAGATAAATAAAACAGGGAGAAGATAACTGTGTTGGCAAGGCCTAGTAAGAAATAGTTATAATGCAATATATCATTACACTGAGTGCGCACGAATGCGGTACGCTGTCCCGTTGGTGCAATTTTGTAGAGTCGGTTAAGCTTTGTCTACACGAGGAGGAGTAATATCCTGAAAGTAGAACTTAAGCAGGGCTTCATAAAAGTTGGAAGTAACCGTGAATGGACTATAACATCTAAGTACAGATACATTTTCATACGTCCCGATATACAACAGACTACTATCCTGATGCTAGTGTAGTTCCGAATAAAACATTTAGTCGTTACTGCATATAAAATTTTATAATTTTGGGAGGAGGGCGCAAAACATTTATTATGAATTTACCAATTTACTTGCCAGTTATATTAAGTTCCTTATTATCATATGAAAATAAAATTAATTTAAAAAATAACATTATTATTACTAACTTCTTATGTTTCGTTGGTTCGCAACCAAACTACGAGTTCAAGGAAAAACACCGTGGGGTGCGCTGATAAAGCAACGCTCATATAGATAGAGATAGAGAGATAGAGAGAGAAATAGAGAGAGATAGAGAGAGATAGAGGGATAGAGGTGGAGAAGGGATGAGAGTTCGCCGAGAAAAACGCGTTAAGATTTACGTCGCAGACTGCGCCATTACTAATAAATTTTCGATTGGAGAATTTAACGAAATATCTATTATTCATGCCGAAAACTTCCTCTTCAAACACTCCCGCCATGCTCAAGCATATACATATATATACACACAGTCTGCGGAAATCAACGTTTTTAACTTAACACAAGGGCGTCTGAATTTCCATTTTCGCAACAGCCCCGCATCCTCCGCTCATTTTTTCCAAACCCATTTTTCCTTTTCCATTTTGACTTTTCTTCGCAGAATGGGGAGGGGAGGAAAAGTAAGTGGCGTTAGATGTTGCTGTTGGAGAATTATCTCCCCAAATGTTTTCCTTTAATTCCGTCTCTAGCGCTCTCTTCTTTCCAACTCGGAGGAACGTTTTCGGAGTAAATGAAAAATATGTAAATTCGCTCTCTGTTTGCGCAGCTTATTACAGTCGGCGGATGATTATATAAATTATCACGTTCCCTGGAGGGAGAAGCCACTTTTATCGCGCATTCTTCCACTTCGGGATGCCCCGTCTGTCATCGCCGAGAACTGTACGCGACTCGCTTCCCTGGACTTCCGTCTTGTCACAACGCACTCGTGTCGCACTGCTGATGCTGTGCGCAAGACAGCCGCGTTCTAATTATACTGTGCATTTTGAAACACAATCTAATTATAGGCTGCTCACGGTGAACTGAGCACTTTTGAAAGACCACTCAAGATCTACTTCACGAACACTGAAAAGCCAAACAAACTGGTACACCTGCCTAATATCGTATAGGTCCCCCGCGAGCACGCAGAAGTGCCGCAAGACGACGTGGCATGGGCAGTCCACAAATCCATTCTGCGCCAATTTGAGAAAGGGTTGCACGTCTGTCACGTTTAATGATTCTCGTCAGCCGTCGTTTGTCCCGTTCGTTCACGATCTTTTTCCGGCCGCAGCGATGTCGAAGATGTGATGTTTTACCGGATTCCCGATATTCACGGTTCACTCGTGAAATGGTCGTACGCGAACGCCCAAATGTTATCGCTACCTCGGAGATGCTATATCCCATCTCTCGTGCGCCGACTAAACACCACGTTAAAACTCTCTTAAATCTTGATAACCTGCCTTTGTAGCAGCAGTAACCGATCTAGCTGCCGACCGCATCGCGTTACTCTGATTGGTTCCATGCCTCTGTTATTTGCATACGCACGCTTATACCAGTTTTTTGGCTCTTCAGTGTATATGCACATTGTGTATTCTTCCACCATGTGTAAAATTAGCATTGCCGTGGTCCTCGTCACTTTATTCGTGCGTCGGTCAAGTGAAACTGTGAAATTATTACAAAAGTAAATAGTTTACAAACCTGCTAATTCTTACACTTGTACGCGTTAAAAAAAACACAAAGCAAAATAAATGTGTACCTAGCACTTTTAATTAAATGTTAAAATATGTAACTACTTTTTCTCCGACGTTACCAACTTTACTGGGCGCATGCCAGTCAGTGTGCCCGTTAAAACATAATATGCAGGTATGAAACAGTGACAATTTCCAAAGGTTGATTTCAAATGTGCTTAATTAACCGTGAACAGCTTACACAGCAAGTTCTAAAGCAGTTCGATTCGGCGTTCCGGCTTTACTCCATTCACCAAGTACGTCATACACAGGGTACTTTTTCAAAGGTATGATTAAAAAAAGTACGAGGAAACCGCGAACAGACAATATAACAAGATACTTGCGAAGTTCGCGTTATTATTTGATGACAGGTTAGGCGTTAACGAATTTTTACAATTTTTTTTATTTCGTTCTGAAATTGTTAATTTGACACGCCCTTTAGCGCCATTTGGCCTATGGCGTATTTACAGAGTAGGTAAGTATAAAGATGTCAAACAGCCACGAATAAATAAAATGGAAACGAAATCCAGATGTCAGTTTTAACATTTCTCTTTAATTTAACATTACCTTTTAAGAGTATTCATGTGTGAAAATATATTTTCTACATTAGTACATTTTAAACTGTTGTAAAATTATATCACAAAGTAGTGGACTAAATATGAAAAAAAAGTGGCGAAGTAATTTATATAAATGAATTACGGAAATTATGAAAATTTTTAATGAATATATTTTGCGATACAAATTGCAAAATACACATAATTAATATGTTCGGCTACAGCTCTAAAACAATGTCAAAAACCACTATAATACCACGCAAAGAGAAGCCCGAAATGCAGGTAAACTGTTTTGCAGGTTTTGCTTCATTACATTCCTACGACCTCAACAAACACTTCAGCTGAAATCATATTTCGTGTTCAAGTATTTTGCAAACATTTGCTTGGAATTACAGTACATTAAAAATTAAATCTTAAAATCATTAAAAAAAACAGTTAAAAGTTATTATTCTACTAATTTGGTAATTTCCATTAATATCACTGAAACACACACACAAACACACACACTCACAAAATAATGGATACTTGAACAACCTTAAGTATGGTGGTCAGACATTTACTGCCAATTTTACTGGGAGTGATACACTGAACTTTTTCGTTAATCACAATCAGGATTTTTTTTTTTTTTAGTGATTTGATTTATAAAGTGCGAACATTCCGCAGTTATATCTTAGGTGTTTAGGAAACTGCAATGATCTTTATCACACGCGCTCACGATGCCTCATAGAAATTTTCCGTGTTCGTTTTCACAAGGTTCACTGTATCAGTGGAGTGGATACACCAGCTTGTATGGCAGCCCTAACGACGTTGGCCGGATTTCAAACTCGGTTTGGCGTTGGAAGGTGTACTATTTCCTGTGAGACGACCATAATGCAGTGGTAGTCGTCGAGGCAATCAACGAAACACGTAGGTACTTAACTACATATTGCGCATGAACGGGTGAGGCCATTATTTCAATTATAAAATTGATAACTCTCGTGGCTGAAATTAGTGTGCACAAAGTCAATTATGAAAAATATTTGTGAATGTATTACGTACCTTTTTATTACATACGACTTGAGTAATTCTAACGGTCTTGCGCGGTGAAGTTTTTATTTTTATTTTGCGAAATATACTTTTTGAAGCATTGAGATTGGAAGTACGCTCAAATGGTAGTTTAAAATAAACTTTTACTAATTGATTTAAAACATTTTAATAAATACATTGTTGTAAAATATTTTATTGTGTTAAAATATATGTATGCGTTCTTCTTGTATATGCCATACAAATCGTAGTTTTCTGACCATTTTGGAAGTATGTATTACGTTGCAGCCCTAATGTGCCCTGCGTGTTGTACAGTCGCGTGAATGCTCCATTAGAAGATAGTCTCATTCTCCCTTAACGAAAACGTTTCCCGATACTTCCTTTGCCTCCCTTTGCCTCTTCCCAAATGATACAAATAAGAAGAGGAGGGGAGGAAAATACCCTTGCACTCCTACCCAATTAGTAAAGATACAATGCCCCGGCGCTGGCACGGCAGTATACGTGTTTGTATGCGAGGCACGTCTCCTGCATCACGGAGCTTGTGGAGGGTCATTGCGCGTGAACACAGCATTACACGTTCTGCTGGTCGCCCAGCCCGTGCTCCTAATGCGGACCATCGCACGTGAACACGACACTTTTAACGTCTGGTCGACACACTACCCCGTGCTACCGTCGAGGGCCATCGCGCGTGAACATAGCACTGCCGGCGTCGTTGGAGGGCCGTGGCGCGTGACCACAGCACTGCACGTTCTGCTGGTCGCCCAGCCTGTGCTCCTAATGCGGACCATCGCACGTGAACACGACACTTTTAACGTCTGGTCGACACACTACCCGGTGTTACCGTCGAGGGCCATCGCGCGTGAACACAGCACCGCCAGCGTCGCTGGAGGGCCGTGGCGCGTGACCACAGCACTGCACGCCTGGTTGACCCCCTGGCCGGGGGACGCCGGTATGTAAATCACAATTGCAGGTTGTCGGGACTCCAATCAGGAGTTATGCGCGAGCGGTAACGGCGTGTAAACACTGGCGATGGTGGCTTGATGAGGAGCGTCTGTCGGTGGCCGTCAGCTCTGGGAGCTGAAGGACGCCTCCCGTCTTGACGAGCGGCCCGAAACTGCGCATCATCCTAAAGCAGGCAGTGACGAGCGTCCCAGGACGCAACACTTACAGTCGCGTATATAAACCGCGAACTACAGGCCAGCAAAATGGCATCACCAACCGCCAACATATCGGAGAATGCCTTTCACCAGTCGACGCGGGGCCGCGATGGTGTAGTGGCCAGACTACCCGTCTTCCACCTAGGCGAACCAGGTTCGATTACCTACAGGGTCGCTACCGTATTTTCGCAAGTGGGAATCGTGCCGGGCGATGCCGCTGGTCGGCGGGTTTTCNTAATTCGGGCACTGCTTTATACTCACCTCACTTCACCTTCATCGGCTCTCAAGACCTTCAATGCTGAGAGCCACCGAAATCTCTCCACTCCACTCGGCCATTCAACGCCTGGTAACTTACTCGCCAGTCAGAAAGTCAGCCAATGTAGATTATTTCGTAGAACTGAGCACTTTTAGTAAAAGTTCTGCCTATTTTCCTCAGTTAATTTTGTATCCTTCCAGCATAGGTGAGCCATTGGCACTCGCACTATATTCATGCACCAATCAAGTGTAACTGTGAAGTATCTGAAATCGTTGAGAACGAAAAAATGAAAACCACATGCCAATTATTACTACAATCCGCGTAAAACGGTCATAAAATATTTGTAACAAATACACGGGCCACGCATGTAAAAGTTACGCTTAGAATACGAAGTCAAGATAAGGGACTACTTTTCGTTTTTCGCTGCCAACTTAACCGGGAACAATGCTAGTCAGCGTGTCCTTTGAACTACACGCTGTTAGTGGCAGTGATTTTTTTGACAGGTTGAATTCAAAAGTGCTTAGTTTACCGTGAACCATCTATACGCAGTAGTAAATCATACAGCAGTTCCGTGCCAGAGCCTCAGTCAGTCAATCAGAGAATTGGTACGCCCACATCCAAGGAACAACCACGTCAATTCACTTCTGTCTGTTTATCTATTCTGTGGCCAAGGGGTGGATATCTAACAGGGCGAACTGGACCACTAATTTGTTGGGCGTCATTCGCCGACAACATTACAAACAGAAATGTTCTGTTGGAGAAAAGTCACTGTTGTCAGTTTTATATAACATACGTGACATGCGTATATTATATACGGACATCTTGACTAAAATTAACTATTTTTTATTTCAAAGTTTTTTTAAACATACAATTTAAACTGTATGCCATGAACTTAATGGAAAATATGACCATCTCATGTTTTTGTTACCTAAGTCTCGTTTAATAAACTGTTATCTCTTTTGCAGGATTTGCCTCAGAAAACTGGAACATTTAATACCACCAATTTTCCTTCAAATAAACAGTGATTCTCTTTATGTGCAGGCAGCGAGTGAATTATTTATTAAAATAGTGAGCGTATGCAAGAATTGTGTAGTTCCGCCAGCAATAATGAATACGTACTTTGCAAGATCTCGCCAGCTGCCACTGGACTCACGTTGTTCCCATAAGGCGTGGCCACCGCGCATCAACGTGCGAGAAGGTTGACGCTTAAGGGGTCCGTCTACCTGCGGTTTCAAGCAGAAAATCTAAAAGAGCGGAAAGGGCGATACCTCGCTAGGGCCAGTGATTTCTCGCGTAAAAATCGGAGCATTCAGTAGACATATATATATATATACAGACACCTTACCTGTTGTCGTACCTCCACTGGCTGCTGGTACATTACATCTTAAGCAGGGCTCTCCAAAAGTACCCAGTTTACCGCGAACATCATATATTAAATAAAACACATTAAAATATTTGATCGAGTGTTAAATTCACAACAGAAGCCTGTAAGTCGCACTCAGTAAGCATGTAACTACATGACCTAAGATTTCGCGTTACAAAACGGCACCAAGTCAAATTTTGGAGTAAGTAAGTGAGTGAATGCAGAGATTTGGGCGGCCCTTAACATTGAGGTTTTCGGAGCCAATGAACAGCGCCGGAATGCAAGGACGGGAGAAACGGGAGATCCCCGAGAAAACCTGCTGACCAGCGGCATCATCCGGCCCGATTCACACACGCGAAAATTAGGGGGCTTCCCATCCGGTAATACCCGGTTCGCTTTGGTGGGAGGCAAGTAGTCTAGCCACTACACCACCGCGGCTGCCTCAAACTTTGAGCGAGAAAAGCTGTTTTGTTTATTGGCTACCGCAATAGGCGGTCTCTGTAGGCGACCCAATTATTTTGCCCCCGCCCCCTTTCTATTCCCAATAATTGTCAAGAAGGGCCTAAGCTCTGCCATTCTAATATACCGACAGGTACATTATAAGTCATTAACTGGCGCAGACATCCAGTAATGAGAAATAATGCCGTGATTTTA
>NQII01000032.1:1177851-1188253 GCA_002778355.1 Clitarchus hookeri
CCCCAATTATTTCCGCAAGTCGGCGCGCCTATGGCTGTCATTAGAGTCAGAAAACTCATTCTCTTGTTCGACGCGGTCGCGTGTATTTAACCAATCGAAGTGTTACATGTGAAATTGACACCTATCTATTACCGCATTATTAAGTGATTTTACATGGTAGTGTTTTGTGTATGTCCGAGTAGCATACCACGAAAATATAGAATGCTCGGAAACTAAATGCCCAAACTCCAGACATAGTTTCTTTGGACCAATAGTAACACAAAAGCCCTGTACACCTATATCCCGAAACGTATTTTTATATCAAATAATTGTGTTCAAAGTTGCGGCGTACAACGCCTGGAGAACAAGGTGGCGCGGTCATGCGTGTAGGACAAGTTGCATATGTCGTAGGCGTGCGACACAAAATTACGACATACGCAGCGTCACGCGCCTACTTCCTATGCAACTTGTCCTTCACGCATGGTCGCACCGCCTTGATCTACAGGCGTTGTACGCCGCACGTTGAACAGAATTATTTTATGTAAAAATACTTTTCCTGATATGACTGTATAGGGCTTTTGTGTTACTAGTGGTCCAAAGAAACTACGTCTGGAGTTTGGGAACTGAGTTTCCGAACATCCTGCTTGCAGAAGCGAAATGGCATGGCGGTTTCTTTCATGCAAGCGGACTCTGTCGTTCACAACAAGAAGAAGAAAATTTAGAAAACATTAAACCCCACTTAGCCAAATGGCCATCCGAGGCGGTGTCATTATACAGAACTGATTAAATTAATTTCACACAAAATAATTTATGGGGCTTGGAAATAGAATTTAAGAAGAAGAAATTATTAAATATTTGTTACGTTATAGAGTTAAAAAACGGTGCCTCTGTTTCCACTCTTACCACCACAACCCTGCCGCCCATAGGAGACAGAGGGCTTGGTACGCGAATGTGTATTCTTGCACTTGATGTTGTGGCGTATCGGTGTTCGTGTGTGTTTTGTGTGTTGTTGATATCGTTAGTGTTATTGTCTGTGTCTGTCGCTCACAGGCCGAACTGAGCTGCGGAAGCGACCCTTGGGTATGATTGGCTACTTACTGCATGCTATGGAACTGCCCCCTGTTGGTCGGGAAGCCGCCCGGCAAGTTAGTTGGCGAACGACGCTCCTTCATGCTGCAGGCCGGTGAGGACATTTCGCTGACGTGTGTGTCACTGCAGTTCGCGGCGCACTCCGCTATACTGTTGTCGGGGAATATTTTGACCCCGTCTCTCGATGCCAGAATCTCTGCTCCGCTCGGGAAGTTACAGTTTGTTCACAGTTACTTCCAACTTTTCTGAAGCCCTGCTGAAGTTCTACTTCCAGGATATTCCTCCTCATCATGCACAAAAAGCTCAACTAGGACTAGAAAATTACACCAAATGGACGAAGCACTGCAATTCGTGCGCACTCAGTGTAATAATACTTTTCATAAGAACTACTTATTACTAGGCATTACCAACACACCTATTCCCTTCCTGTTTTTATTCGTAACAATCAAAAATTAATTATCATAATTTATAGATGAAATTCGAGTAAAAATTAAATTTAACCAGAAATAAGATACTTTTATGTCGACAAGAGTCTAGTACTTTTGTGACACATGGCGTATTTAGGAAACAAACAAACATGGTGATTTTTCAAAAGTCTGATTTTAAAAGTGCGAAGAAACAGGGAATAGGCTACATTCGTTCACGCCCATGTGTCACGTACGCTCGACCCAAGTCTAGTCTAGTTCCGGGGATCCCTCCAGGGCGGAAATTAAAAACATGCTTCGAGGTGACTACGTGGGGAACGAAGGAAGCGCCCTCGCCCCTTTCCGGCGTTGCTAGGCGACTTTATGAAATTCCCCGCGCATACAATACAAAATCCCTCTAAAAATGACTTTTCTGAAAGAAAAATCTTCACTTCCCCATATTTTCGCGGTCGCTGCAATATTTTTAACTGCGTCGAAATTGTACACCCCAGCTCAATCCTTTTTGACACATATGCATGAATTATGCAGTTTTCAATTTTATTGTCAATTAAAATTTTACTAATGTTAACCTTTTATTATTAATTTTAAAAATTTTGAAAATACTTAAAAGAAGTGGATGTATCTCGTGTATCGGTATACGACACTTTAATAATTAAAACGTTAATTTCACATTACTCAACTAATACATATAAAAAATGGTTCTGTATGCAACATTTAATTTTCGCATATAGTACAAAACGTAAAATTACTGCTATGTAAAGTTTAAAATAGTCACACAATTAGTTACGCTGTAAAAAACAATTAGCAACAACCTATATACATCCATTAGCTTTTGGTTGGTGAATTCATTTTGTTATCGCCAGGAATGATAAAATACGATATAACTGTTGATGTAATCACCAGAAACAATTATGAGTAAATCCTTAAACGCAAAACAGTACCTTCAAAATCCTTATAAACATTTTTAAATATCCCCAAAATTTCCTATACAAAATTCTTTCCCATGCAGGGTTTCTTTTTTTAATGTACGCTTAAATCTGGCAACATTGAATTCATTTCCCTCCAACCGTCGTTACCATCCCCCTCTCCTCGGGAAGTAAAGAGCGGTGTATAGTTGGCAACAATTGTCTCGCGGGACCAATCGATGGTCTGGGAAATGAAACTTTTACATAGAATCGGCGTGTGTGAGCCCAGCGATAAAAATGTAATTGGTATTTTTTTTTTTTGCACTGCGCTTGTTATTCTCACCAGTTTCTCTCTGTGTTCGCAGTTCTCCGGAGCACGTGAATGGGACGAGTGGGCGGTGCTAGCTTCCATCTCACCTAACTGATGCTTTGCTAGAAGCCGCACTAACATTTCCTCACAGCTGTACACCATCCATGGTGCCCGTCGACCAACGGGTACAGGCAAACTGAAGTTTTCGCGAATTCCAGGGCAGACTTGAAGAACTCATGCCGTTATGTTATTTTGTCATTTGGTCTTAGTCCTTTAAGCATGCTCTGCAAGACTCCGAGTAAGTAATAAATAGAGAACAGTAGCGTGGGTCAATCACAAGCAGAGGTCCATGGATTACACGTAGTAATTCTGTGGCATGTTAGAGTTAAGTGGAGATATTTGGACGGCTCTTAACTACGAGGTCTTGAAAGCCAATGAGTGAAGCGAGGTGGAAATGGAGCAGCGCCGGAATGCAAGGGCGTGGGGGGAATCGGGAGATCTCCGAGAAAACCCGCCGACCAGTGGCATCGTCCAGCACGGTTCCCACTTGCGAAAATCCTGGAGCGAACCTGTCAGGAATCGAACCCTCTTGGCCGTGGTGAACCCTAACCGCTACAGCATCGCGGCCCCCTGGCGTGTCAGACTTCAAGTAGGTATGAATATTTTATTGCTACATTTATGATTGGACGACAGTTGCTCTCACACTCCACAAAATGACTGAGTCAGTAATACGTATAAAGAAATATCGATATCGTGTTATGTGAAAACCAATTAAAAAGGGAGGGGAAAAAAACTTTTGACAATGTCGAAAGCCAGTGAACCCTGATACAAGCTGTTCACGGTAAACTGAGCCCTTGTGAAAGCCCTGCCTAAGATCTACTTTCATGAGTTACATATTGTGAATTATTCTACCATTTGTAAAAAACCAACATTGCAATGGACACATGAGAACCTGAAAAAAATTGTATTACTTTGAGTGTGGACGAATACAGTGCGCAGCCCATTTTGTGGAATTTTCTAGACTCAGTTAGGCTTCGTTAGCATGAGGCGGAGGAATATCCAGGAAGCAGAACTTGAGCAGGGCTTCAAAAAAGTGTGAAGAAACCGTGAACGGCCTATGGCCACCAAGTGACGAGTAGCGTAGCATATCGGAATGTCGCTCGGGCGGGTGTTAAAAAGATCACGGCCGAGGACGGGGGCGCCCCCTCAGCAATACGAGGTTCGTCGGCGGCGACCCCAGTTAGGAAAGGCGACGACGGGTCCCGGCGGAAAGTAGGCTAACCATTCGTCCCAATAACTTCTCGTTAGGACGGAGAGCGGTGGGCAGAGGGTGACGTGGCCGGTGGGCAGTTTGCCCCTGGGTGAAGGAGGTCCGTCGTCCTCCGGATGGGACGCCCTTGCCCTCGCCCCCTTCATAACAGGGACAGAAACTCAGCACGAGTGATACACTGCCGTATCCTGGCTGGCCCACTGACCACAGGGGCACCGCAGCTGGCGCGGCGAGGTTCCGTCGTCAAGGTTGTGAGAGAACTCATCTCAGCTGCTGTGGCTACGGACTGGGACATTTCGCGAATTCATTTTAGGGCAAGCTAGACTTCATGCACATGTACATTTCTGTCGCGTTTACAATTGGATCACAGCTTATTAGACACGCCCACGTGAACTCCGAGCCAATAACGGACCTGCAAGGAAACACGCACTAAATCCCGTGCCACCTGGTCTGAGGTAAAAATTGGCTACACGCTGAGGCATTAGCCAATGAACACAAAGCTCAGGCTCGAAAATACATAGTAGTGTCGAGTCTAGCGCACATGTTCCAGTCCCTAGCTATGGCACTTTTGAAATATCTGTTTAGGATATACATTTCCTCTCGTTATGTATCCTTCCGCCATGTGTATGATCAACATTGTCATGGACCGTCTCACTGCATCTACGCACCATTAATGTGAAACTGTTAAATTTAAGAGGAAAGTAAACGTTTAATAGGCTATTCGCATTAAAGTGCGCACTTTTTGAAGCTCTCTCATTTGGAATAATATTCATTAAATACATTTTACTGTAGCTTTTGACGTTAATTTTCGAGATCGGTGAATTATATTCACTGTATTTATTACTTACATAACAATATTTATTTTACAAAGTGGCGGAAGGATAAAATATGGCTGATAGAAAAAAAGTAGCTGGAGCCTCAAAAGTGCTCACTTTACTTTGAACAGTCTATACTAATACGCGAATTCGTACTCTAATGTGTGCAAGACAAGAAAACACTGACTTCTGCAACCACAAATTCACACTTTACACTCGCAATATAACGTTAAATCTTAGAGCTATTCTACTTAATTCAGTGCCAACATAACTGGTAACCTGCGTGTCATATTGTGTACTGTAGCATATATGCAGTTACAGGCTACGTTTTTTTTAAATTTTGATTTCAAAAGTGCCTTCTTTATCTTTAACAGTCTCTAAAATTCTTACACTGTAGACTCTTGCAACTTGCGCAGTGGAGTGCATTCGTACACTAGAATCTGTAATGGTCAGTCACTATTAAAAAAAGTTCAGTTAAAGTCCCTTTAAGACAGGAATCATTCGATTCTTGTGTTTAGATAATTTTCACTAACTGAAGTAGCTGTTTTTCTAGCATATTAGTTAATATTTTTCTACAAATTCAGGTTCAATATTTCTAGAATTTTGTTAATTAGGAGCACTGTTACAGTATTTTTTAAACACTATCACTTTATTCCCCGTTGTATTCTTCGAAATTTTAAAGGGAAAACTAATATGACGAAGGCATTGCACCCCTACGAGGAGATATGAAAAGCGTATAAAATGCTGGTGCAACGTGATGTGGTCCAGAGAAGAAGTGGGGGAGGAGAGAGAAGCCGATAACCATTGTAGCGTGGCTGTCCTCGATAGCGACATCCACAGGTGGGTGTCAAATCATTCACAGTTCGCCGCCGAGCACAAGTAGGCATTCCTGCACGTTATAAATCCTCTTAAAGAGTGCACGGGCCCCAAGATGTTCTTTTTCCCCCCGCTTTCGAGGCACTGCAATACGGGCGACAACAACGCGCGCACCCAGGGTCCTATCGCCCTTACGAGCAAGGCGATGAACCGGCGTGCAATGCTCCTGTCGTCACACTCTCCTGTGCGAGTTAGATACTTAAATGTGGCATTTTACTACACGCGATTAAAACCCACAGATGTTAAATACGACATGTGCGGTTTTACTTTAATCCTACCTTTTAAGGAAAATGGGCAGGCAAGCTATAAAAATTCGATCTTTTATCATTTACATGACTTTTTTTCTCTCGTTGAGAGTGATAAAAACAAAACCGTGCGGGTTTAGATAATTGGTTTTCATCTTTTCTGGCGAAAAGTCGTTCGTATTTCCCGGATATTTATTTGCCGAGATACGTGTAAACGCGCGAACAACCAGCATACAGAAAATATGTGCAAACTACTAAATGTCGGCTTGCGATGAAAAGGTGTACGTAATGAACGTGTATAGTCTATTCGCGGTTTCTTCACACTTTTTGAATCCAACCTTTGAAAAATTACCCCAGGTATTACTTTTTTTTTTAGTTATTTCCTAACTACGTCATGTTACACAAAGTTTTTAAACCTGTGTTCAAGTAAAATTGCCTTATTTTTAGTTAAATTGAACTTTCACTCATACCATATTTGTATATTACAATATTTAGTTTATAATTAGTATTATTGAAAACAGTGAGAAAATAATTGTGTTGGCAATACAAAGGAAGAAACCGTTCTTATGCAAAATTTTATTGCCCCGAGTGCGCACGAATGCGGTGTGTGGTCCCTTTACTGTAATTTTCTAGACTTAGCTAAGCTTTCTTCGCATGAGGCGGAGGAATATCCTGAAAGTAGAACTTTAGCAGGGCTTCAGGAAAGTTGGAAGTAAGCGTGAATGGACTGTAGTTATCGAAATGAAAGAAGACATGTTTACGAAACGGTGTACGTGTGTGAGAACATCCTCGGCGTGTAGGAAATTGCGATATTTTATTTCGTGTTGTCGAGGCTAGGCCTTCAGGTAATATAACTAATTTACGTTTTAATTTTAAATAAAATAATTGCATTTAAATTTTTATTGTATCATTATATCTTGCGTTATGTTATCAACATATCCCGTGTAGTAAGTCATGCCAAAATATGGATGCAAATGAAATTAAATGTTATTTGCTAGTAAATCGTTACTTCGCTAAAAAAATCAAGTTATTTTCTAGTCGTGTGTGCCTGGTTGAACATAAGACGTGTGCATTCACTATGAACCACCCACTTTTGAAAACGTTCTATGCAGACGTCTCTTATGTACATAATGCTCTTGAACCTACCTTTAGTCTTAATGCCGTGAACTCGCCGCAATGAAGTTGGCCCTCGAGGTACCAGTGCCGTGCGCTTCAAATCACATAACCAGCAATAACAATCATCTGGGCCGACATAACAGCATATCTAACCTGCACAATTAATCACTTTTTAAAATAATTAATTACTGTTTTAAAAATTATTTGGCGCAGAAAAATACTGAATAATTAATGTATTTAAATATTGTTAATAAGCTGCAAATTATTTTACCTATTCGATAATATTTTTTTAAAAGAAATCTAGAACACTTACCTTGGTCTATAAATGAAGATCAAGAAATAAAGTGGGGCGATTAGTTTGGTCAGGAAGTTCTCATGTAAATGGGACCGTTAGTGTAAAAATTAACTATATTTCTGAAAGCAGGCATCGCTCAGTATTCACATTTAACTTAAATTAAAATGCAACGTCTTTAACTAGTTCACATTTGTTAAGACTGCAGGGGGTGGTTGTTAGTTTAAGCGATCTACGTGAAAGACGTACGGGCAAGTATTTGTCGGGGGAGTTCATCTGCTTGGCGCGTCGCGCACGTTTCGAGGGAGCTCTAGCCGTGCGAGCGGGGGCGGCAAATCTAATCTTCTGCCCGCCCGCTTGAAATAACGGCGGGGCAATTGCCACTTGCCGACGTCCCTCTGAAGAGCGCCTAGCTTGTCGGGACCACGGCAGTCCTTCTAACGAGGCACGCGATCCCATTAATTAGCCCCGGGACACCGCATGCAGTCCCCTTGTACAGGGGGGGGGGGTGACCTTCATCGTCCTCGTCCCCCTCCTGCAGGTTGAC
The DNA here is from genome assembly GCA_002778355.1 of Clitarchus hookeri. Classification (NCBI taxonomy): domain Eukaryota; kingdom Metazoa; phylum Arthropoda; class Insecta; order Phasmatodea; family Phasmatidae; genus Clitarchus; species Clitarchus hookeri. The sequence continues at coordinate 1,185,721 of NQII01000032.1, forward strand.
GTCGCCACGGTAGGCAAGAAGGACGAGTGTGCACGTGATCCCCCTGCAGAGGAGTGCCTTATTGCGTGGCCCTTGAGGAGCTGTGCTGCGGCCATGCGAATGGCTGTGCCGTTTTTTTCTGCAGTCGCGGGATCGATATACCTCGCGCCGACAGCCCACGAGCTTTAATGGGGTAGCATCCCTTTCGTCTTGAACATATATTTTTTTCTTTTAACAAATCTTCGTATTAAAATTCAAAGCTTGCCATGACGCAGAGTACTACTTAACAAAATGTTTTAATTTTTTGTACGGTTTCGGATATACCAATATTTTCGCACGTGAGACAGAAATGATTAAATAATGAGGGTACCTTTGACTATGGCTACAGACGTGAAACGAATTAATTGAGAAAAAGAAGTTGGATTTCGTAATACATATTAAGATGTTCCCTGTGCCTTGACAAGCTTGGTTTTTAAGTACTGAATCTGGAAATTAAGTTATGGACGAATAAACGTAAATCGAAGATGAGGAGGTGGGGGTGGGGTTAAGGTACTTTTGGTACTTTCCCCCTTTCCATTGTCATATTGCATGTTTTTATCTATCTTTGAAACTTACTGTTAAGATTTAATATTGGAATTTATAAACTTACTGCTACATACAGAACTACTTTAGAGAATCCCTGAAGCCAGAATTAACTGATTTCGGTCTTGATTTTTTTTTTCACGTGAGACTGAAAAATAATAAATTATGAGTTAATATTTTTTACAGTTATAGATGCAAAAAAAAAACCTTGAGCAAAATACTGTAAATTAAAAATATCCGATGCGCTGACAGCTTTAGTTTTAAAATACTTGATCTGAAAAGTGAGCTACAACGAAACGAATATAAATCCAAGATGGGAGGTATGCTACTCCCCTTAAGGGCCCCGCCTGTCTGCAGCTATTTTGCGCTTCCGAGGTCTCGAAGCGCGCAAGCCCTAAGGCCGACTCTTGCTCACTCGTAACTTGTCTCGTCGCCTCTACGCGCACGGCGCTCAACTGGCATGCAGTCTTTCTGTCAACGACTCGCCTGAACGTGACTAATCGGCGACCTTGTATTTTTATGCCAAGTAAATAAAGATACAAATATGATGCGTGTCTGAATACCAGTCTAAAGTTCCCGTCCGGAAAATTTAGCAGCTAAAACTAATTCTGAGATCATAGGCTGTAGCCATTTTCAAGACAAAAAAAAATCCTTGGAGTTGAAATGAGAACTTGAAACTGGTATTCGGACACGAAACGTTTCCTAAACGCTTTACGTGTTCAACAACACTGCAAAATATCCAACAGTTTTTTTAATGTCGTTGATTTCCAGCGAACTTTTGGAATGCACTTCACGTCCCGGCCAGGCAGACCCCTTAAGACTGGACTTATCCCTATTTTGCAGAAATTCCTCGTTTTCGTGTTATTCCTGGCAGCAAAAGAACATGATATCTTACGATATTTTGATTAATGTTTGTACTTGTTTTTACTGCGTGCTCTCTGGAAGTTATAAAAAGCCAGGAATGTATATATAGTTTTTTGTTTATGTTATGATTAAAAATAGAATGTTATTTTTAGACATGTGAAATAAGTAGCTTTTCAATTTATAGTAATGTTTCAGTGTTTTACGCTTGGCTAACTGTTACAAGTGCCTGGCACTAATTTTTACGTTCGAAGGAACAAATGTAACATTATTTAACTACTGCAGAAAAGACAATTTTATTATTAAAGTGGCGAAGAAAGCTTCGGGTAGACTCGGTAATGTTCGTTCACGAAACCCAAAACTATAAATATGAAATACGGAGACGTTCCGTATCTTGAATTTACGAAACTCAGCTCCGCTTTACGTCATTACGGATCACACTTCCGTATTTGAACTATATGCACATTTCCGTTAACGTTTACGTAAATATACCAGTGCTCCAATTTATTTAATGTACAGTATATAGTTATGCTAGCTGTAGCATTATATACATATTAAATATGATTATGTAGTTGTGATATGCTACTTGTAAATTAATATATATAGTTTTTTTTCACAAGTCAATCTAACTGGATTATTTTTGCTTACATATATTATTAGTTTTATATGTATTTATTAATAGTAAGATTTTAGGGGATTAATTTCTGAATTATTTTACAATTATTGTTTTTGCTGCTGTATGTAGACTTTATATTGACAATCATTAATTAGATTTTGTAAATTATTATTGTTAGTACTTTAGTTATTTTTATTTAATGGTTTATTAGAATCTCATAATTAACTATGTACGAGTATAATGATAATTAATTATTTAATTAGCATATTATTTATACTTTTGTGTGTCAGTTTTGTAAAGTTGAATTAAGGAATAAGAAATGTATTTATTCACTTATTCATAAAAACATCTTCTCTTGGATATTATTTGAGATTTGTCCTGTCAAATTACTTATAAAATGGCGGCGGTAATACGACATGGTACGGGGGACAACTTGATCAGCCCGCGGGCCTCCTTCTTGGGTAGTATTGACAAGTGGATATATAACCCCCCCCC
>NQII01000032.1:1188267-1199300 GCA_002778355.1 Clitarchus hookeri
GGGGATGTGGCGTGGCGCGCAGTCAGCTGTCTTGCGACAGGACTTAACTCTCGCCCCGAGGAGAAACATAACTCCATTCCCCACCGTGGAAGTGTCTTCGTCAGAACATTACTTGAGTCACGACTTACTGCCTTAAACGACGCGGTCGACGGGGAATCTCCTAAGGCTCTTTTACGCTTCCAAATTATTTTCTACATTTATAGCATATTTTTAATTTTTTGTTATTTCGTTTTCAAACACCGATCCAATAAAAACAGGGGGAAAAAAAGTGAGAAATACATTTCTAAAATTATAATTAACGAAATTACGATCATTTAAATTTTACATGTCGTATCAACAAATTCCGAAATGGTATTCAACCAAAATGCCTTACTAAAGATCAAAATAAGTCTTAATGTTATTACAATGCCATGCAGAAAAATACAACGCACAGTTTTTCCGGGCGAGATTTGGGACCTTAAATTTCCGCGCGATGCTTTCGCAACAGCCTAGCCGTCGGGAATGATTCTAGCTGCGTTGGAGTTAAAACGGGTGTCTCAAAGTCATCTGTGGGCTGGTCGAAGAAACTTTGTCAAAATCGCAGTGCGGCATGGCGACCATTTCCGAAGTCCTCCGGGCCCCGTCATTAACAACTGGCAACAAAGATGACAGCGGGAAAATACTACAGCCTTCCTTTCGTGTAACTTCGGAGAAATGAAGGGAGGGGGGGGAGGCACTTCGCTCCTCGGGTTATTACGAGGGCGGTAGTCGGCGATGCGTATAATCGCACCAGACTGGCGCCAACAGACTGGAACTGCCACGCGGCCTCGAGTCCTTCTGCCGGCTTTAACGTCTCGGAGGTTCGTGACGGCAGCCTTGGTAGACGCCGAATGAGGGTACCTTCGCCACAGAGCGGATAAGTAAATAGAGACGAAATGACGTGGTGGTTCATTTAAAGGGGCGCCTATTTCTCGCGAAAATATTTCACGACAAGTTGCGTTCCGTACCACTTCAGTTCAGAACCATTTTCGTGATTGGATCATTTGAGTTGTCAAGCGTCTTGCTATGTCTGCCCGCGAATCACGGACGGTCAGTGTGGGAGAAACTTAGTTCTGATTGGCTCACTTATGTGACATATTCTCTTCACACAAACACAAGCTGCCAACAGCCGAATGAAGACTGCAAGTGTGCACATAGTATATTGAAGTCTAGCCTCAGCGTGAATCTTTTCGCGAAAAAACAGGTGGCCGTTTTTCATTTGACGTGGGCGTACTCATTCGCTTAATTGACTGTGCGATGCTCTGGGAGCGGTCCTTGTGTCTGATTGGCTATTGCGTGCTGCAAAATGTTCCCTATTGGCTGGGCTGCCTACTGGCGAGTACGGAAGTTTACGATGCGCTGACTGGCGAACGGCCATCCGACACGTTGCTGGGTAATGGCGCCATTTTGCTGTCGAGCGTGGCTGGAGTGCTGTCTTAGCTATTGCTTGGTTTTTTCACTTTTTCAGTTTGATTGAAACAAACTATTCGTCTGTGTCATCACCGTTTTGTCCTTACGTTTTTTTGTTTTTTCGTTTGATTATTCATTCTCTAGTTTAATTTAGTTTTTTTCTATTTTGTTATTTATCTAACAAAATTCTTTGTTGGGATTTATTATACGGTGATTTTGACTACAGCCACTCTTGGCTCGTTTTTCCTGTTTGTTTCAAGTTTCAGACTTGGTTTTCTGTGACGCATAGTGTAGCAATGGAGTATGTTCAAAATATTTTACTAAATATTCACCCCCATTGCAAGAATCTTTCAAACAACTCGTAAACTAGCTGGCACAACAGGAAATTTGCATGCGTATTGTTATGTACAGCTAGTATGCAGTGCATGAATATATTCTTATCGGCTCTCAATGCCTCGTTGTTAGACTCAAAGGTTGATTTCAAAAGTTATTAATCAATCTTGAACACTCTATATATTACTGTATTATTAAGTGCATAATACTCTCGTCTCCCTCTTCCCTATGACGAGAGGCTGTTGTACCTTCCCCTTTCCTTTTCATACACTCTGGATCATATGTTCGTTTGCGCGTTTGACAGTATCAAAACACATTAACATTTCTACAGTTCGCCATCAATTTACGCATTACATACAGTCAATTGGGGTCATCTAGGATGACGTCACGTGGCAACCTCCTGCTCTGTCATTCCTCGCCAGCAGAGGTAATATTTGATTTCGCCTTTTTCCCTCCTCTTCTATCATTCCACCTCAACACTTCACGCTTTTGCATTCCATTTAGAAGATTTTCTCATATTCCTCCCAGTCTCTCTCCGTTCTATCACTCGGGAGTTTTCTCAGAGTCCTTCCTGCCTCTCGGCCGTTCTATCCCTCGGGAGTTTTCTCGCATTCCTCCCTCTCTCGTCTCCCACCCCATGGCCTTCTCAAAGTCCTCCCAGTCTCGATCCTGCCTCTCGTCCGTTCTATTCCTTGGTGGGTTTCCCATATTTCTTCCACACTCTCTTGCTTTTCNATCAACGTCGACGACGTCTGCCGAGGGCAGCCATCTTTAATTTCCACCGCCCCTGTCAACCGCTGTAGGAGGCCATCTTTAAATCCCGCACTCGCCACCAGAGTGTTTGATGATCTACAGATCGCTACCAGGTGCGCTGATATCGGCGCTGCCATATATGATAGTGTTGGTTCACCCGTCGCCCACAGAGGCGCGCTAGCATCGGGGAGCAGAGTTCAAGTGGAGCACTAGTAATATTTTTTAGTTGTTTGGAGAGTCAATAAAAATGCAGGAGTCGTGCGGGATCGTTCCGAACACCCATGGGTCAACCAGTCCAGCGCCTTGACCACACGACTGCCATTACAACACTGATGTCATTGTTATGGACTGTGGCTCCATCGGGTATTATTTTATATATTGTGACTCATTATGACGACATTCTTGTGATGTACTTGTATATGTTATAGTCCTTTATTGTTTGTTAAGTGACTGATATTTCATTTAGAGGGCGGTTTCATACCTTTTACACTCGGTTTCCCAGACTCTTGTGCTAGGCTGATGATGTTTATTTATATTAATGCATACATGATTTAGTGTAACTTACGACTACGTATTTCTTGTTATCGGTACTATTGTATACTGCTATATTTATCAATACATTACTGGTTTTGTTAAGGGTTACCGAGGTTAACGATGACTCGGGAATGTATTTTACCATCACCCACGAATATGCACATCATGCTTGCAGTGAATTTGTATATATCTTTATTTTTTTAATATAAATGTTTGTCATGTGTTACCCATGCTAGCATTTATATATACATGTATGACCTGGATGATGGTGGACGAAGGAAGGCTTGCTGTCGCTCAGGGGATCAGAGTTGGCAGACACCTACGGTAGCAGACGAAAAGGGCGACGGTGGGTCATTGTCGAGTGCGAGCAGGTCGATGCGTATGAGTGTGCTATTTCAGACCCTCTCTTACATGCAACGGCAACTTTGCGACGCACTTTTATGTATACCTACATGTGTGGGTGGTCGTTAAATGCTCCCGAACTCAAAAGTTGTGGGAACGCTGTCCAACTATGCATATAAAAGGACTTAAGGCCTACTTGTCCTAATCTCCTTGATTGCTGTCAAAAGTGATGACTGTGATATGAATTTGGTGATCATAACTTCTGTGGGTGGGAAATGATGGGCAACTATTCTTATAAGAGGGCTTAAGGTGTCCTTGCCCTGTAGTCCTTTTCATCGTCGGGGTGATGTCTATGTCATGAATGAGGTGACTATATTAAAAACGGTTCGGAAAATACAACCAACTATGCTTTTTGGAAGGCTTAAGGTTTACTTGACCCTGCAGTCAGTTTCGTTGTCGGGGGTGATGTCTATGTTATGAATTTGATGGTGCTACCTTAAATGGTTAGGGAATTACAACCATCTATGCTTTTAAGTGGGCATTGGACATACTTGACCCGGTGGTCCTTTTCGTTGTAGGGGGTGATGTCTATGTTATGAATTTGGTTGCTGTATCTTAAATGGTTCGGAACTTACAGCCAACGATGCTTATAAGTGGACGTAGTGAATACTTGACCCTGCGGACCAATGTTATGAATTTGGTGGCTGTATCTTAAACAGTTTGGAAATTACAATCAACTATGCTTATACGTGGGCTTAAGGCATACTTGACGCGCGCGCTTGGTGCAACTCTAAGCTAGCGTGCGTGGGCAGGTTTCGCTCTGTGCCACACACGTGGAATGACAGAGCATGACACTCGTCCCCGCCAGGACGTCAGGTGAAAGGAGACCAGAAGGCATATGAGAAAACCACGCTAGAATGACAGAGCATGAAACTAGTCCCTGCCAGGACACTAGGTGAAAGGAGACCAGAAGGAATATGAGAAAACCAAGTTGGAATGACAGAGCATGATACTCGTTACCGCCAGGACACCAGGTGAGAGGAGACAAGAAGGAATATGAGAAAACCAAGGTGGAATGGTAGAACATGAAATTTGTCCACTCTGGGAAGCGACGTGAAAGGAGACTAGAAGGAACATGAGAAAATTCGCGAGTATGCCAGCACATCCGCACGTCCGCAGCCAGCATCCAGGTGGTGGGCGTGTGAATTAAGGTCTATATATATATATTTGCATATAAGAAGTGCGCTTGTATGTACTTAATTATATTCTTAATGACGATGCACGTATATACGTTACTTCTTCCCCTAATACCTCCCTTGTAATGGTGGAGGTGTGGTAAAGATGTAGGACTGGCGACCCAAGCGTGATCGGAACGATCCTGCACGCCTCCTTCATTTTTGAGTTCCCAAACAACTTAAAAAAATTACCAGCGCTCTTGGCGGCCGCCACTTGAGTTCTGCTTCCCGATGATAGCGCGCCTCTGCGGGTGACGGGTGAACCAACACTCACATATATGGCCGCGCCGATACCAGCGCACCTGGTCGCCACCTGTAGATCATCGAACACTCTGGTGGCAAGTGCAGGATTTAAAGATGGCCTCCTACAGCAGTCGACACGGGCGGCGGGAATTAAAGATGGCTGCCTTCAGCAGACGTCGTCGACTGTGATGGGGGAGTGCGAGAAAAGCAAGAGAGTGTGGAATGAATATGAGAAACCCACCGAGGGATATAACGGACGAGAGGCAGGAAGGACTCTGAGAAAACTCCCAAGGGATAGAACGGAAGAGAGAGACTAAGAAGATTATGAGAAAACCCCAAACGGAATACAAATGCTTTAAGTGTTGAGGTGGAATGATAAAGCAGGAGGGAAAAAAGGGAAATACAATATGGCCGCTGCTGACGAGAATTGACAGAGAAGGAGGTTGCCGCGTGACGACATCCAAGATGGACGCCTGCTTGTCCCCTCGTCCCCAGCAGCCCTCAGCCACTGCGCCCGTTTTCCCATTTCTATTCTATATATATATATATATATACTGTTACCCCTTTGAACAATAAAAATATTGTTATCTGTGCCATTAATGAAACCTTGAATGCTGAGGCCGCGCTTTATACAGCAGCTTAGCCTTCTCGGGGTAGGCTTCCATCACAGTGGCGGTACATTAAAGAGATTTCATCTCCCTTTCACAATATCATTTGTGAATTGTATTATTCAAAGGGAAATGCGGGATTGTTACGAATTTATTGGGCCTAATTTAGGTGAAATTACAGAGTAATTAATTAATTTGTGTAGGTCGGTAGATTAGAGCCTACATTTGGAATACATAGCCATGCGTTTTCCACTGACGTCATTTAAAAAGGGTTTTTGGCAGGGCGAAGGGAATAGAGGATGAGATAAATTCTAACACGGCTTCTAATATGTCCCTGCCACTTCGGTGTATATTTAACTATAAGATTTTTGATTCGACTCATGTTCCCAGGAATGTATTTACATATGTGATCTTTAATGCCAGGGCCTGTGTAATTAATAACTACCATAAAAATAAGACATTTATCTGATGTATAATTTTATTCTAAAGTTCTCTTGATATAAATGTCTTCACGGCGCTTTTGAACATTACATTAATTTTTATTGAAGGTTAATTTTATTCACTGGTGACCTTGTTACGCTGAGAGAGAAATGTTGTTATCAGATGCTATTTTTACCACGCCATGGTATAAAAATATGCGTCCGATACCAAAGGTGAAATAGTTCGGAAATACCTACAACGTGTTGCAACTTAAACTGAGTTCGTCTCGAACAAGCGTATTTGGTAGAAAGCATGTTCTAAAAAAATGGCGGTTGTAGGAGAGACAGGGGCTAGTTGGCTACAGGGGAAAATTGGCACACTGCTTATAATTCGAAAAGTTAACATGAGATAGCAGCACGAACTGGACAGCAGGTGCGCACCATAGACTAAAGATGAGGTAGACCGATCTCGCTGGCTGCGCACAGCCAATCTCCGTGTCCCAACATTGAACTGCTTTTCTGACCAAACGTCTAGCTAAAACAGCATACTTTGAGATTTCGGTTAGAAAACTGACTTGTAAACAAATGCTTTGAAATGTATGTATACTTCCTCTAGCCAATTTGTAATTCAGTTTGATTAAATTGAAATCAATAAAAGTATTTTATTCATATAATAGTGCTTGTCATTAAAAAAACTAATATACAAACAAACACGTTCATCACTGTTGACCATGTGACTTTGACAGTTGTGGTCCTTTGGGGTAGGTCAATGTAAGGTACATGCATAGAAGACGAATAAGCGGTCTACCTCATATTTACTCTATGGTGCGCGAATTCTTGGTCCCTAGATCCTGAGAATTACAATCACCAGTCTTCGTTAGTGCGCAAGTGAGATCATTTGTTCAATTTTTTCACCCTGTGAGTAAATATTGTGCGATAATCAAAAAGCCTTATATATATATATATACACACACACACACAAACGCGCAAACACACGTGTATATATTAAGAAAGCAGTAAAATAAAATCAAGAGCGCAAGTGTCTTTTGAGTTTTTTTTGCCAGTTTTCTATTAGTATGACAACACCCTTCTTTCTCTTTAAGACTTTATATATCACTCTTAGTTACTACGTTAATGATAACGATTAGGATAATTTATAGAGCCTAAAACTGTAAGCATTTCCGTTTCAGCATAAAAAATCAGACGCCCGTTTTTTAAAAATGAATATTGACACCAAATGATAATTTTTATTGTCTGATATGTAAAATCACTTGCTAGCAATAATCCTACATATAAAATTTACTCACACATCTGCACGACCCTAAAACAGTTATTTTTTCCACTTTTACTTAAAATCACGTCCAAGTAAATGAAAAAGAAGTGTAAATTGAAATATTTCGAGGAAATATTAATAACCTACCTATACGAAAACATAAACTGAAACATGTAAGTTTCATTGATAACCTGACTGCTAGAGGCCCAGAGATTCAGTAAACTCATTTGACTATAGGATGAATTTCAAGCACCTACAAAACTGCGTTTCTGTTACTGGATCACAGCTCTCAGGCGTGTCCTATATGCACAGGGAGCAATAATACGTGGCCTAGTTTCCACCAAAGACGTGCATTCTCAGCGCTACCAGGGGCCGTGGTAGGGCAGTGGGTAGATCGCTAGCCTCCCACCAAGGCGAACCGGGTTAGATTCTCGACGAAGTCGCTCCCGCCGGGAATTTCGCGCGTGGGAATCGTGCCCTACGATGCCGCTGACAAGCGGGTTTTCTCGGGGGACCTCCGGTTTCCCCCGCCCTTGCGTTCCTCCATACTCACCTCGCTTCACCATCATCGGCTCTCAAGACCTCGTTGTTAAGAGCCGCCCAAACCTTTCCACTCGAAGTTACCGCAAGCAATAAACAGCCTGTCGTGGCTTGACTCCACAGGACTGATAAATCTTGCCTGCTGCCAAATTAATCCGCGAAATTTCCCTGGTTCTGCTGGTACTGGTAGTAAGAAACCTTGTCATATCTTGTTATACCGTACGTGGCCNTATCGAAAAGTAGTATTTATTTCGTAACTATTAAAAATGAATAGGTTTGTTCTCCGGCTGCTGTCCGATAACTAAACTACATAAAAGAATAAAGCACATTCGTTTCGAACAGTTGCACCAGGAGATGGGCTTCCCTAAAAGTTGGCCAATGTCGCGCGTGTTATTGGACCTGCTCCAACTCGCCTCATACACCGAGCAGGCATCAGAACCAATACGTAGCACCTAGTTCTACGATGGTTTGATTTTTGTGGTCGAGTTAAACAGGACGAGTTGTGATTGTGGCAACGGGTGGCTTCTTATCGCTAGGATATGAAGAGAACTGTGAATTTTAGTCCGACAGTNACACTTTTTCATAAGTGACTCCCAGCCACAACCTAATTTAAGACGTTGTCACGTCAAAAAATATAAAGTAATATTTTAGACATTAAAGGCTACTATGTGCACTAAAGTATATGACGTGAACACTTCGATAGAATGACAAACGATAAAGTGACTGTAATTTCATTGTTACATAAATATACGTCTGTAGTTCATATATTATGTCCGTAATGATGGGTATAGGCTATTCACGGTAAAGTGAGCACTTTTGAAAGCCTCCTTATTTGGGATAATGGTCAATCAATATATTTTATTTTAGCCTTAGACGTTAACTCCCAAGTGCAGTGGAATATACTACTGTGTTTATTACGTAAATGACAGTATTTATTTAAACAGGTGGTCAAAGGATTAAAAAAAAAGGTCTGGAAGTAAAAAGTAACTAGGGCCTCAAAAGTGCTCACTTTACCGTGAACAGAATATAAGGCAGTTAGCTAACCTTCTATTGTCGCATTTTTTCAATAAATCCTCCTAAACTTGAATCGGGAAGAAATGAATAAAAAATTCAATATGGCGGGTGACGCGAGCTCTGTATGTCTCAACCCACAGTAAGCCACTCACGATTTTCGCCAACGCCGGCCCTCCTAACGGGCTAGAAATATCGTTCCTTGCGTCGTTGTTGCGCGAACGGGGCGTCGCGAATAGCCCCGTGCAGGCTCGCGTGACAGTGAAATCTCCTACCGGCCATGACCTTCAAATTCATAACGCTCACGCCCTGCAACAAGTTTTCACCCGTCGCGTACCGCTTCGCTCCCGCGTGCGCACATGGCAAGTAGACGTTTTCTGCGTTTTTCTTTACCAGTCCCTAGTCTACAATTCGGTTGGCATTACAGTAACGAGATACAATCAAGTTAAGAATACAATACATGCCACAGTCCATTCACTGTTACTTCCAGTTTTTCTGAATCCCTGCTCAATTTATACTATGAGGGTATTCCTCCGCCTCATGTAAACGAAGCTCAATTTTGTCTAGAAAATTACACCAAAGGTACAACGCACTACATTCGTTCGCACTCGGTTTAATAATACTTTGCATAGGAACCATTTTTTACTACGCTTTAGCAACACACAGATTTTCTCACTGTTTTTATTAATTTAAATGGAATATCATAACTCATAGGTGAATGATAGGTAAATGTGGAATTTAATCGAAAACAGGTTACTTTAATGTTAACAGAAGTATAAAACGCTCGTGAAACATGGAATATTTTGGAAACAGCCTAACACGTCATATGTGGGATGATTGTTCCAAGGTTTGATTCAAATAATGCGAAGAAACCGCGAATAGACTATAATGAACTATTCTGGCGTCACTTGACTACACTTGTGGGGAGAAAAAAAAAATTACAATCTTTTTAAAGCATTGTGTTAAATTCACCCAACTTTCAAGTCTTTGTTTTATGTTTAACGCCAACCAATCAAGATTGTAAACATAAAAAACAAGCGGGAAAAAAAATGCCATATCGCTGATAGACTGACTCACCATCTTCCTATGAAGTTTTGTTATGTTCAGTTACAAGAAACAAAGTGTCAAATAATGCAAAAGGCATTCAAAAAATAACTGAGCGTAACTATCAAGATTACGGAATCCGTCTTTAACAAAAATAAACAGCAACAAACATTAATTGGATAAGTATTTTGTATAGATTACTTCAAAATACCTCCCTCTACATAACGTCAACTGTAGACCTACCAATTTTCTCACCGTAAGGTTTAGAGTTCATTCAGCGTCATATAAACCGTAGACGAGGCCTTATTCTGGGATGACTTACGCGCTAAACAAACTCGAATTATTACCAAAACGGGNTCATATAAACCGTAGACGAGGCCTTATTCTGGGATGACTTACGCGCTAAACAAACTCGAATTATTACCAAAACGGGTTTTCCGGGATTGGAACTGGAAGGCAGCGCCGTAGCGTCATCGAACACGGGAGTTCTCGTGGCAACACGAACAGAATGACTGCACAGCGCATGCTCCGTGTTCACCGTATTAAGAGATCTGTGTACCTGGACCTGTTCCACACGCGTGAAGTGTTCCCGTTGTACCACTCGGACTATGTATGAGACCAAGTGGCGATCTTAGCATTTCATTAGTGCAAAGTCTGTAGGAAAGTGCAGTACATGTCCCGATACTAGTTTGAGTGATTCGGGTCAGTACATTTTGCGATAAGGTAGTGTAAAAAGGCAGTTTTTAACTAGAGCTCGGAAATAGTGTTTGTAACTTGTGTTGTCTCTTGAAAGTAGTCTTCGTACCTAATATCAAGNTTTTTAACTAGAGCTCGGAAATAGTGTTTGTAACTTGTGTTGTCTCTTGAAAGTAGTCTTCGTACCTAATATCAAGTGTTTTCACTTGCGACTCACGTAAAGCAGTCTCGTGGGTTAACGTGTATTTCAAACACTCTGCAACACGGTTCAAGCTCCAGGTACGTGGCCTTTTGAGCCTTGTTTACAATAGGCGATGTCCGCGGACACGTGGTTCTCGCCATGATGCAAATGACCCTATGAAATCACCGCCAACGGTCCCGATGTCCGTAGATCCGAGATCCTGCGTTTATTCGCCAACTAGAACTTTATCCGCGGACCACGTCCGAAACTCGGCATCAAGCTGTTAGGAGGAGAAGAATAACAAGGATAGGAATTGTGGTTACTGTACGGAGTTTCTCGCGCAAGTAACATAACCTTGTAGCGTTACGTAGGGGTGGAGGATGTAAGGAAGTT
>NQII01000032.1:1199320-1212502 GCA_002778355.1 Clitarchus hookeri
GGGGGGGGGGGGGGTACCTGCCCTCCGCCATTTTGAAGATTATTATTTCTTATAGTTTACTTTTAGGTAACATGAAAGAAAGTTAGCAACAAAGACTCTTTTTGTTTCGTATCCATGTATTAATGCCCCCGCAATATTTCGGATGGCTCACTGGGAAGTGCTTTACACAGAAACTTCCCTAATTTTTTCTTCTTTAAATGTCACATACATCCAAGACCTGTGTGTAATTCGAATGCAAAATATCTTGCACTGGCACTGTACAAACTTCTCCTTGGAGATTTGCAGTTGATGCCCGGTACGTAATGGCTATGGCCGTGAATTCTTGTTTTCTAAAGTGATATTTCGTATTTTTTGTATTTTGTAGACGACTAGACTTCTCGGCTTATAGTTAAATTTTTTTTTGTTACAGCTTGTTATCGTGCACTTGATAGCTGTCTTGCCAATTTTATAAGCAACACTTTTACCTGCTTGCGATGGTTATCATATTTATTGTCTACAAGTTAAGATGTATTTTTTTTACAAATACAATATTTTCCGTATCCAACACCCTTAAGAATTCCGCCTGCCTGCAAGCTATTTTGCGCGTTCGAGGCCTCGAAACGCGTGAGCTTAAGGCCAAGTCTTGCCCACTCACCACTTCCTTCATCGTCTCTACGTGCATGGCGCGCAGTCTTCCCGTCAGCAAATCGCCCGAGCGTGACTTTAGGCGGCAACCTTATACTTTTAAGGCGCGCTAATAAAGCATGACTCGAGTCTAAAGACAACTCTGAATTTTCTGCATTGAATATTACCATTTAGAACTTATTCTGAAAACATTTAAGCCATTTTCACATAAAAATAATTATTCTTGTAGTTAAAATGATAGCTTGAAACTAGTATTTGGGCACGAAACGTTCCTTAAATTATTTTCGTGTTCAGACACTACTACAAAACATCCAACCGTTTTTTAATCACCCGTTTTATATCAGTACATATGTATTGCAGAAAATTCAGCACTTGCCCATAAAAAATATCATTAATTCCGAAGGAGTTTATTCTTCATACACTTTGGTAAATATAGTATTATCTACCGTTTCTGGTTTGATTGGCTGATTCAGAAAATCAACCTTTTCTAATCAGGCTCCTGTTGTTGCTGGAGAAAAAAGCGAAATGAAGGAATAATTAATTGACATGAGAGACGGTATCTCTGGAGCCATACATCTAGAATAAAAAAACGCCGATATTTGAAAGTAAATCCCAGGGGTTTCTTTTGCCTTTTAGTTTAGGTTATGCAAAAAGTCTAGTGAAATAGAAGTCCACTTTAACTTCCTTAATTGCCTCCAACCTCCTAACTTGATGCGTACGGTATCAGTATTTTCTAATAACATTAATTTTAATACAGCCTATTATCCTGGATACAAATTAAAGAAAGAAAGTTCTTATAAAGATCGGTTGAAGTGAAGCCTTTCGGAAATGTTGCATTTGCAACGTATCAGCTTTTCACGGTTTATTTCCACACTGAAAACTTCTCGAGTCTGCCGTTTACGCACCTTTTTCAGGAAAAATTAAAAAGTGGCAGTTGAATGCACGTTCATTAAACTAGATCAGACCGCTAGGAGTACTTTGTGCAAACTTACACGTATCGACCGATCGATCCGAGCGACCTCTCGTAGAGCTAATGTTTGAGTTTTAAACTTGTACATCGCGACACTGAATATAGATTGAACGTTTGCACATATACTCAAACATCAGCATTTGTATCCACAATGCATTAATTTGTAAGACTGTTTTGCCACCTTTTAAAAGAATGTCGTGAAATATAATACGAGTTGACTGCATAGTTTGCGTGAAGTACACCCGAGCGAAGAAACGTTTGCGGTTTCAATATGTCTATGACGTTTCTCCTTTCCTCACAATCGATTGCAACTGTTTATTCGGACTGAGCAACTTCGGCGGTTTTTGTTACTGATACACGATTACAAAAATGTTCTATTGTCACATGTGCCTATATTTCTTTAGCGCATTATCAAGAAGCAGGATAATTCAGTACGAAATCTAGTGTTCTTTTTTACATCAACAACTGTACTGCAAAATTGGAATTTTAAAGGAAAAAAAAGTGCAGTTGTCAGATGCTTCTGAAGCCTTGTATACAGCCCCAAATATTTACAACTAATTGCTAAATGAAATATGCAATTAGTACAATCTCAACAGTAAAACGTTTTTTAAAACAAAAAAGAATATCTGCTGTCGTAGTATTTTTATTCTTTAAGGAAGCTTATGGATGTACGTAGATAGCGATATCACTTGTGTGAATTGTAGAGTCGTGTGTATTACTATTCTCTGTAGTGTCGGTCTCATAGGTTAGTGTGCTACTGAGATAAACAGCAAAAAGGTAGCTCTTATGTATGTAGTCACAGTGGTTATAGCGTGTCTCACCGACAATTTCTTTTTGTATCGCACAGTAGATATTTTGTTTTACGTGCACTCGTTTTGTTAAGACGGCATGTTCACAGTCTTACAGGTACTACCAAACTAACAAGGCTCAAAGGAATGAACAGTAAATAAATAAAAAGATAACTTCTAAAAGAGATGGAACGTGAATTGTCCCATAGTTCGTTTTCGTCCGTAATCTCGATGACGCAACGAAAATAACTGGCACGGAACATGGAAAAGGCGGGATTACACGAGAGACTTTCGACTCGGAAATTCTCTGAACCGAGCACGAGGAAGGAATTTTTTTTTGTGAAATAAATTTCTGGACAAAAATAGTCGCAAAAGGGCGTGAAATGAAAACCAAAAAGAAATCGTGGTTCAAGTCAGCTATTATTAAAAACACCTGCTTCCTCACCAACACAAAGTTATCTAAAAAGTGTGTTCAAACTATATAAAAATAACACTTCTCCGCCAACACCTACTGCTGTATGTCTTTTGGCTACTGCTACGAACTTACGTAAGATATAAAATATATACTCCATTCACGGTTACTTCCATCTTTTCTGAAACCGCGCTTAAGTTCTACTTCCAGGCTATCCCTCCGCCTGATATAAACAAAGCTTAGAAAATGACACCAGGGGGCCAACGCACCGCATTTGTGCGCACTCAGTGTAATAATATTTTGCATAAGAACTATTTCTTACTAGGAATTACCAACACACCTATTTCGTCACTGTCTTTATTCATATTGGTTATAAATTTAAAAATTATAATTTGAGATAAAATATAAATAAAAGTTAAATATAACCAATAGTAAGGTACTTTNTGGTTATAAATTTAAAAATTATAATTTGAGATAAAATATAAATAAAAGTTAAATATAACCAATAGTAAGGTACTTGTATGTTAATAGAAGTATAAAACGCTTGTAATATATGACAAATTTAGGAAACAACCAAACACGTCGTACATGGGGTGTTTTTTCAAAGGTTTGATTATAAAGTATGAAGACGCCGCGAATAGACTGTAGAATGTCATGTAGCACCTCTCAAGGCCAACTCTCTAAGAAATCGGTGTAGTGGTTAGACTGCTCGCCTCCTACCTTGGCGAACCGGGTTCGACTCACAGGGGGGTCGCGCTCAGATTTTCGCACGTGGGAATCGTGCCGGACGATGCCATTGNTGGTTATAAATTTAAAAATTATAATTTGAGATAAAATATAAATAAAAGTTAAATATAACCAATAGTAAGGTACTTTTATGTTAATAGAAGTATAAAACGCGTGTAATATATGACAAATTTAGGAAACAACCAAACACGTCGTACATGGGGTGTTTTTTCAAAGGTTTGATTATAAAGTATGAAGACGCCGCGAATAGACTGTAGAATGTCATGTAGCACCTCTCAAGGCCAACTCTCTAAGAAATCGGTGTAGTGGTTAGACTGCTCGCCCCCCACCCTAGGCGAACCGGGTTCGACTCACAGGGGGGTCGCGCTCAGATTTTCGCACGTGGGAATCGTGCCGGACGATGCCATTGGTCGGCAGGTTTTCTCGGAGATAATCCCTTTCTCCCGCCCTTTCATTCCGGCGCTGCTCCATACTCGCCTCACTTCACCCTCATCGGCCCTCAAGACCTCGATGTTAAGAGCCGCCCAAATCTCTTAATTCACAAACAGATACTAAAATTGAAACATTGGCCAATGCACAATTAGGGACAAATATCGATACATCGATGCAACGATATTACCAGCGTTATCGATATAATCGGCGTGACCAATATAATTTAAAAATTCGTTATGTATTTTATTAGTAGGCCTATTGCTGATAAACAAAATATGCTATTGATCAAGAAGATAACATAAGTACATACAAAATACTAGTTTCCAATAATTTGTTTTGCTTTCATTAACATATGTGATGGCGATGTCACTGATAGTTTTCATAATGTTGGTATCCTGACCTCATGAATTTAATTACATCACTTTCAATTATAGAATATTATCAAAAATATCAAGTAGCTATTGGGTACAAAAATCGATAACAATATTCATAACATCGAGCAGCCATTATGTATAACCGCTAGGGTTGTGATCCAAGGTAATACTCCCATCACCGTAATCAGTGAAATAATAGTGAGCGAAATAATAGTAGCTGAAGTTTAGTTCACAAGCAGCTGCCGCATTTTGTTACGATGTCGACTGTAAAAGGGAAATTTGTGTCTCTGATTAACTGGAATACAGCAGAAATCGCTGTTGTTTCAGTGACATCCGGCTACTTGAAATAATCGACAAGCTACCATTGGTTTCCAAAGGAGACGTTATTCACCGCCTCGACTAGTGCTGAGCGATACGATCGAAGAGAAGAGTACGGTTACAGCAATATGAATACTCTAAGCAAATCTAGAGTAAAATATCTGCGGAACGAGCATTCACTGCATACACTCTGAGCTTGAATCAGTGACACCAGTCAGTGAAATACCATCCAGTGAAAGGCAGTTGATACTGTTAAAATTTATCAACGTTTGTGGGTTAAACTAGGTTCGTTAATGTATGGCGGTCTTAATTAATTACAATTTCCTAATTTTATTTACAATAACTACAAACAAAATTCTCTCAACCCAACATCTCACAGCAAACTGATATCACTTTCTGATNTAATTTTATTTACAATAACTACAAACAAAATTCTCTCAACCCAACATCTCACAGCAAACTGATATCACTTTCTGATAACCATTAATGAATTCAATCAATACGATTTACAATTACCTCAAATAAATTAAGGTGATTAAATCATTAAAATTCAGTCCCAATAGACAGTGTAACAAAATCTTTTCAATTATTTTCCAAATTATATGTCCACATTTGACAGTTCCAATATTTACAATAAAATCCGTATCACGTGTTCATTTAGCCCCACCTCAGTTTGGCCCAGGTTCCACCAGTCCGCAATGTCCTTTAGTTCTCCGAGAGCGCTCACGCACAGTAGTCTTCACTCGTCAGGTTTCACGCCCCCTCGTTCACTCACATTACAAACACCTCGTCCGCAGACTTCTAGCAATCTCCAGTCGTCGTCCATCCTCTTCACCGATGTCCCTCGACGCACTCGAATTCATCCGATTACTGCACTCAGTCAGAAGGCTTCTACCAAGACTCCCGCCCCTGGAGCCGCGGCAATATTTTTAGTCTCGTTCTCGTAGGCCATTGCCCAGAAATTTCTCTAAATGCCGCGTTGCGCTGAGGGTCTTAGTTCCCAGAATATTCTTGCGAATCCTCTAAACTCGTCGGCTTCTTCAGCAGAGAGGAGAGGGGCTGTGATGCCAGCCGGGTAGCCACTGTTAATCATTCCCCCGGTGAGCATGTCTGCCTGGGGGAGGAGAGGGTCAAATTGTGCCCCCCCCTCCCCCCAAGTCAGTGTTAGACCACGCATGAAGCTCGCGCATCGTGTGACAGTCGGTGCGTAACAATACGTTACTACCGACTGGTGAATCCATAGACTAAAGATGAGGTAGACCGCTTATTCAACCCCAAAGTAACACAACTGTCAAAGTCACATGGACAACCATGATAAACGTATTTGTTTATATCTTAACTTTCAAATAATGACAAGCACTATTATATTTATAAAATACTTTGAATTCAATCAAACTGCATAACAAATTGGCTGGAGGAAGTATAAAAATATCTGAAAGCACTTGTTTACTAAACGACATTTTAACCTCAAATCCAATCCACGTTATTTTTGCTAGCCGTGTTGGCAGAAAAGCATTTCAATGTTGAGACACGGAGATTGGTTGTGCGCAGCCAGCGAGATCGGTCTACCTTATCTTCAGTCTATGGGCGAATCAAGCAAATGAACTGGGAACAAGTGACTTACAATAGTGGAATTCTCGACATTACTTACGGTGGTGGAATTCTCGACATTCTGTGGGAATCGCTTATAAATCAGTGAAATTCTGCGACAACATTAATTAATTATCAGGCAATAATTACCGGTGGAGCTATTTTCACTGGTTTTCACATATTTGGCTTCATTGTCACTATTTCAGGTTTAGCGTGTACAAATATTTGCCTGCATCATTAAAAAAAAAACTGTCAGCAACAGGTTTTGCATTGTTACACGACAAACTACGGGACGAATTCTGATTGTCACGAGGTTAGAAAGACTCACGTGACGATGTTACATTCAACCTCATCGTTATTTTGCATAACCTACCTAACTACGCTCAGTGATGTTCGTTTTCTTGAGTCTGTAACTGAACTTGTGAGCAAACAGCGACAAGTGTGTACATAAGGACGTGGTTTTGCCACAATATTCATTAGCTGAACTCACATCGTCGCTGAAATACTAAGTTACTTAAGGAATTAAGTGAGGATTTCTGCACAAATTAAGATTCTCGCCTTTGTATACATTTAACGACTAAACATGTAGACCAGTTCAAAGTCTAATTTTTAAAAATCGAATATTCTGAAATGTTATTTAAAATGGTTACTCGAAAATGGAAGAATTAAACTAGGCAATGTCCAGTGCTAGTTTGCTTTAGTTTACGTGGCGTTACAATTAGGGTTACCAGATAATCGAGATAAAAAAGGAGGAAATTTGCGCTGGAAAATTACATTTTCTTAAAAAAGAGGACAGTGATATTCCATCAGTGGCGTGAAATTATTTATATTCGAGAATGTGAAATACAATTCTTTCACTGAATTTAATATTTATAATGTTGGAAAACAGTTCAATTATGCCATCAATATTCCAAGTATAAAACTTCCTAACGTTTAATTAATAATATAAATAATGATCTCATTATTAGTTAAAATAAAATATTATGACAAAGTACAATGAAAATAAACATGTATGCTTACGGTTTACATTTTATTACACACGCTACAGTTTATAAAACATTAATACAAATGCTACATTAAAAAAATTAGGTATAATTTACACGGTTAATCTAATAACATACAGGCGTTTTTATATAATTAACCAAGATAATGTTGCATAAAAACTAATAAAATTAAAATAGTTAGTAGATAAATAATATCTCTTATCTGGTCTAAAATGCCGAAAATTATTGGTCACCAAGAGATTTCCGACCAGACGCAAAAAATTGCTTAGAAAAAAAAGGTCATGTCCTTTTGTTGTACGTCTGGTAATCCTAGCTAAGATGATCTTTTCTGCAAGATCGTAAAATACTTAAGAAACAGGTAGTAACATCTTCACTGCGCGCAGACTGCGAGAAGTTACTCCAAGAATTATACATTTTTTGTTACAAGCCAGAAAGAAAATTTCTTAATCCGAGGATAATAACGAAAGAGACAAGCCTTCAAATACCCTCGCCAGCTAAACCATGAGCGTTTGTAGTCTTAATATAAAAAAAATCTGTACTTATTGGTGTCTCGGCTTAGGGAAAGACGTAAAATTTGCTGCTATCCTCAAATCCCGCAGTACAAAATTTATCCCTCTTCTCTTTTTTTCATAATGTTTTATCTACTTCTCTCACCACTTCTTCCAGTACGCACTCGACAGAGGGGTTGGGAGGGGGGTTCGTTGACGAATAAGGACACGTCAGGAGATTGCAAGAGTTTGCGAGCGGCCGGCGCATCCCGACTATCTAGGGCAAGTGGGGAAGGGGGGTGGTAGAGAGAAGAGAAAAATAATGCAAAAGAACGAAGCGGGAAGGAGGGAGGAGGACTTAATGTAATATGAAGCTCGGGTGATGTGGCACACACAAACACACACGCACACANAGCGGGAAGGAGGGAGGAGGACTTAATGTAATATGAAGCTCGGGTGATGTGGCACACACAAACACACACGCACACGCACACACACACATAAACGTGCCCTCGCTACGTGGTTGAGGGGTCTCTTACTTTAGGGGTAGTCGCCCCGCGTCACGNCACACACACACATAAACGTGCCCTCGCTACGTGGTTGAGGGGTCTCTTACTTTAGGGGTAGTCGCCCCGCGTCACGGGAAATTGAATTTCGCTCGCGATACAGTGCGGCGGCGGTTCCACGAGAAAGCGAGCATTTTCGCTCGCTGCGATTCCTCGCACCTCGAAAACCCGATAAGCCAAGTCCACGCCAACCTTGTTTGTGCAATTCCCGCCCGCCATTAATCCGACACGTCTGAAACCCCAGCTGAGTTTACTACTTTCGACACCCCCGATTTTCGCGAAATTAATTCACAACTAGTCATTTTTCACAACACTTTATCAGAGTGGAAAGTTGGAGTGGAGAGAATTGGGCGTCTATCAAGACTCGGCTTTACATATTATTCAGAAATTCGCCATTTCCGTGTCACAATTTCAGTTTCAGAGGTAAGTAGTAAGAAAAAGACAATACGTCGCCACCAGACATCCTGGTGAGGAGCCGAGGAGCCAAAGCGGCCATATTGGAAGACGTCACGCGGCCAACTCCTGCTCTACAATTCCTAGTCCACGGCGGCCATATTTACAAGGAATTTCCCTTTTTCCCCCTGCTCTATCATTCCATGCNGCTCTACAATTCCTAGTCCACGGCGGCCATATTTACAAGGAATTTCCCTTTTTCCCCCTGCTCTATCATTCCATGCCGGCACTTCACACTCTTGCATTCCGATTCCTTTTCTCCCACTCTTTCATTCCGATGTTATTGTTACTCATGCTCTGCCATTCCTTCCTCACAACCGTCCTATATATACCTTGGGGGATTTTCTCGTTTGTCATTCTCGTCTCCTTTATATTTCTGTATTGTATTGTTTTATTTCTCGCTCTCTCTTATTCCTTCCTGCCTCCCGCCCTTTCTATNTCTCCTTTATATTTCTGTATTGTATTGTTTTATTTCTCGCTCTCTCTTATTCCTTCCTGCCTCCCGCCCTTTCTATCACTTCAGAAGGGAGGGAGGTTTCTCATATTCCTACCAGTAACCATTATTTTATCTCTCGTCCCTCACCACTCTCTTGCTTTTCGCGCCCTCCATCACCATAGATGTCGTCTGCTGTAGGCTGCCGTCATTGATTCCCGCANGCTCTACAATTCCTAGTCCACGGCGGCCATATTTACAAGGAATTTCCCTTTTTCCCCCTGCTCTATCATTCCATGTCGGCACTTCACACTCTTGCATTCCGATTCCTTTTCTCCCACTCTTTCATTCCAATGTTATTGTTACTCATGCTCTGCCATTCCTTCCTCACAACCGTCCTATACCTTGGGGGATTTTCTCGTTTGTCATTCTCTTCTCCTTTATATTTCTGTATTGTATTGTTTTATTTCTCGCTCTCTCTTATTCCTTCCTGCCTCCCACCCTTTCTATCACTTCAGAAGGGAGGGAGGTTTCTCATATTCCTACCAGTAACCATTATTTTCTCTCTCGTCCCCCACCACTCTCTTGCTTTTCGCGCCCTCCATCACCATAGATGTCGTCTGCTGTAGGCTGCCGTCATTGATTCCCGCATCCACCACCAGAGTGTGGTAAGATCTTTCCTTTTACGTCCTCCATCTTTAATTCCCGCGCCTGCCACCATATTTGATTACTGTGCCCACTACTATAGAGTGTGAAGTTCTACATTTGGTGGCTAGGAGCTCTGGTATCGGCGCGGCCATTTTGTGCATGTGAGTTGATTCAATCGTCACCAGCAGAAGCGCGCTAACATTGGAGAGATGAGTTCTACTGGCAGCCGCCAGGAGCGCTAGAAATTTTTTTAGTTGGTAGGTGTTTCAGAGCTTAAAAAACTTAGGAGGTGTGCGGGATCGTTCTGGCCACTCTTGGGTTGCTAGTCCGAAATATTGGCCACACGACTGCCATTGCATGGGAAATGTTAGGAGAAGAAATAGTTTACATAAATGTATAGACCAACACACAGGTAAGGCAATAAACTTTTAATCGTTAAAAAAATCCACATTGTATGGTTTTTTCATAATCCTTCCAGATCCACTTATGCTAATGACGCAAATTGTGAATATGCTAATATCTCTCAAGTCAATCACTGCCAAATGGCTGCTGGCTGGGGACGAGGGGACGAGCTGGCGAGGTTTTCTCATATTCCTTCTGGATTCACCTATCATTGCACGGTTAGGAGAAGAAATAAAGTAAATACTCGCATCGGCCTACGCACTCACCAGACAATAAACTTGTCATCGCGAAAAAAAAGAGGTTGTTTAGTGTCGAATGTAAACATACGAAAAAACTGCAGGCACCCCATGCACACACGTGTAACATTTAAACTTTAAATCCCACACCTGCCACCTGGCTGCTGGCTGCGGACTTCCGGACGGGCTGGCATACTCGCAGGTTTACTCATATTCCTTATAGTCTTCTTTCAACTGACGTCCTGGCAGGGACGAGTCTCATGCTCTGTCATTCCACCTGGGCGGCATGGAGCGAAGCCTGCCCACACAAGCTAGCCTAGAGTCGAGATGCGTGCAGGTGTCTAGTATGCCGTAAGCACACGTGTAAGCATAGTTGACTGTATTGTCCGAACTAACGAGCGCATACACACGCACTTTTGTGTGGCTCCTGCATCCCCACCGGGACGCTAAGCATTCCAGAACCTACCTTAAGTCGCACCGCGGGGGTCAAGTACACACTAAGCCCACTTATAAGCATAGTTGGCTGTAATTTCCGAACCGTTTAAGATACAGCCATCAAATTCATAACATAGACATCACCCTCGACAACGAAAAGGACCATTAGGTAAAGTATGCCCTAGGCCCACAAATAAGCATAGTTGGTTGTAATTTCCGAACAATTTCAGATGCAGCCACCAAATTCATAACCTAGACATCACCCCCGACAACGAAAAGGACAGAAGGGTCAAGTACACCTTAAGCCCTCTTACAAGCATAGATGGCAATTATTTCCGAACCGTTTAAGAAACAGTCACCAAATTCAATAACATAGACATCACCTCCGACGACGGACAGGGCCGCAGGGTCAATCACGCCCTAAACCCCCTTGTAAGCATAGTTGGCTGTAATTTACGGACCGTTTAATAGTGTCACCAAATTCATAACCTTATTATCGCCCGCGATCATGAACTGAACTGCAGGGTCAAGCACTCCCTAAGCCCCCTTATAAGCATTGGTTGCCCACAATTTGCACCCCCACCCACAGAATCTATAGGCACCAAATACATATAAACATCACCTCTGATGAAGAACAGGGTGGTAGGGCTAAGTAAAATGTAAGATATCTTATAAGCATAGTCGACTGCCATTTCCCGTCCACCGAAGCTATGGTCTTCAAATTCATAACACAGACATCGACGCCGATAAAGAACAGAACGGTAGTGTCAAGTGCGCCCTAAACTCTTACATAAGCATAGTCTGCTACCATTTCCCATCCACCGAGGCTATAGTTACCAAATTCGTAACATAGGCATTACTTCCGACGACGAAAAGGACCGTAGGTTTAAGTACACCTAGGCATTTTATATAAGTGCTGTTTCCCAACCACAGAAGCTATGACCATCAAATTCATATCACAGTCATCACTTACAAATGCAATCAAGGAGATAAGGACAAGTACGCCTTAAGTTCTGTTATATGCATAGTTAGACAGCATTCATAAACCTTTGAAGTTCGGTAACATGTAACGACCGTCCACACATGAAGGTATACATACAAGTGCGTCGCAAAGTTACCGTTGCACGTAGGAGTGTAGGGTCTGAAATAGCATACACATACACATCGACCTGCATGCACTCAATAATCGCCCACCGCCGTCCTTGTCGTCTGTTACTGCAGGTGTCTACCAAATTGGATCCCCTCCCCCCTTCCCCCTCAGTGACAGCTAGCCTCCCTTTGTCCACCATCATCCAGGTTGTATATATAATTGCGAATAAATACATAAATAAACGTTAGCCTGGGTACTATACACAAACAACTGTATGCGAAAATATCAAGATATATACAAATGCCGTTTGCCAATCAGCGCCTGGCAGCTTACTCGCCAATCTGCAACCCAGCCAATAGGGAACCTTTCTCATCTCGCAGTAGACAATCAGTCACGAGGCCAGTTCCCAGAGCTTCGCGCAGCTAATCAGCAAAAAGGACAACCACAATATTCCACTTCTGTATACCTCCAGTTATTCTGTAGCCCGGCTTAATAAAAAAGCACAATTACCAAAAATTAAGTTATATTAACTTTTTATTTACGATGTAAAATGAAATTATACAATCTTTTTATTTACGGAGGCCCAAGAGGCCACGAGGTAAATCTGGACTCTCAAAAAGGGATATTTCCATAGACTAAAGATGAGATAGACCAATCTTGCTGGCTGCGCACAATCAATCTCCGTGTCCCAACATTGAACTGATTTTATGCCA
This sequence comes from Clitarchus hookeri, assembly GCA_002778355.1. Taxonomy (NCBI): domain Eukaryota; kingdom Metazoa; phylum Arthropoda; class Insecta; order Phasmatodea; family Phasmatidae; genus Clitarchus; species Clitarchus hookeri. The sequence continues at coordinate 1,212,044 of NQII01000032.1, forward strand.
ACACGTCTAGCGAAAACGGCATGGTTTAGATATTAGGTTATAAAACTGATTTGTAAACAAAATCTTTGAGGTGTATGTTTACGTCCTCTAAACCATCTGTAATGCAGTTTGATTAAATTCAAATTGGCAAAGGTTTTTTTTTTCTCATACAATGGTGCTTGTTATTTCAAAATTAAGATATAAACAAACACTTTCATCACTGTTGACCATGTGACTTTGACAGTCTTCAGGGGCAGGTAAAAGGTTGGGTACATGCGCAGAAGACAAATGAGTGGTCTACCTCTTCTTTAGTCTATGGATACCCCCCCCCCTCTCCAATCCCCCAGGAGTGATCAGCGGCACTGCGCGCATGCGCAGAGACCGAGCTTGTCGCCGCGGGAAGGCCCCGGTTATCAGTCGCCGTCGAAGCCGGTTAATTATGGAGGGTAGAAGGGAGCGGTGGTAATGGACGATCATTAG
>NQII01000032.1:1212674-1234502 GCA_002778355.1 Clitarchus hookeri
GGGGGGGTTATGGAGATTGCTCATTCCTATCCAATGCGACATCTACGAGCTGACCCGCGCTCGCGTAAATCACCGACGTCAAATGCACCATTACATGCGCACGGAGCGCAACTCGAGATAAATAATATTTAAAAATGATAATCTCCGTTTATTTTCTAGCAACGGAAATAATCGTGTAGACTTTTTACACTTGGATAGGGGTAATGAAATTTCGCGAAAAGATTTCAGCACAAGTTATATTTCAAAACCCGTAGAGTCGTTTACCTATCTTGGTTGGCTGAATTACTTTTTGACACGTGTTAAATGTCTGCACACGAATCCCGTTGGAGCCGTGCCGATGTTGCTGAATTCTGAGTGGCCCGGTCAGATATGGAAACGCCTTCTCAAGCAGCCAGCAACCAATGGCAATAGACAAACTGACGTTGGGTGCTTGTAGTATTGAAGTCTACCGTATTGTCATATTTTTTCGCGATAAATCACTAGCCACACTTGGAGCACTAAGACCGAGTGTGACTCGAACTACACTAGAAACCTAAATTTCTTTGCCACTGAAAAAAAACTCGCAGAATGTAGCTCCGCTGTTTTGTTAACGCTCGTCAAGATTTTTAAAAAGAAAAAAAAACTTTACAGTACAACAACACTATATTTGGTGAATAAAAACCATTAACTTTTTTATAACAACTGAAATGAACAATATAGACTCGACTACGTGGTACATGAAGAAGGATGTTTGATTGGGAGACCACCAACTTGGCACTCCATTGGCTAGCAGCCGACCAGTAACAGACATTACTCAGTGGAGTAACCACGTCAGGTGTGGTGTGAACCAAAACGAAGTTTGTTAGTGGGAAAGCAGATACCAGCAGAAATGCCGTTTATATAATGGTGGATATAAGTGAAACAATTCTATTGTGTCTTAAATGCGAGTAAATGCGTACAGAGTGCTAAGTGTTAACCCGTGTTCGGTCCTGAATTAAATTACAAGAGCAAGTGTTGCAATAATGTAATATTTTGGTGTCCTCGGAAATCAGAATACCCACAAGGAAAACGCCAGTCCATCGGACGCAGATTCCTTGCTGCGTACAACACCGGCCATTAGTAGCCTTGATATGCAACATGTCCGCCGGCGTGAACACCGGGACTCAACTGGTTCAGACCCACTTTAAGTTACGGATTTAAATGCTGTAAATACGAAATGTTTTGGACCGTGTTTGTCGTAGTTATTCAGTAATTTGGACCAGGAGCGTATAAACGATTTTTCTTCGAGGAAGGCCAAGTTGATTGAAACTTCGGAGTCGATGGCAGGAAGTTACAAGTAAAATTCCTTACACATGCTTTTAGTCGGAGTATGTAATTAAATATCATCGAAAAAAAAAAAAAAACCTTTGCTGGGATATTTTTTCAATAATTCACATAAGCACATTCATTGAAAAAAGCATGGATTCGTTTCGGTACAAGCTGGACTTTAAACACACGTACATCTGTGTTACTTTGGTAATTGGTCCACGTCGTACACTTACACATACACTTCTTAAAAGGCTTGGAGCCAGTAACGCTCAAGCAACAAAACGCAGGCCCAACCATCGCCTCACGCTGTGGTATCAAGAAGCCAATCAGTGGTTGGCATCCGCTGGAGTGTACGATGTGAAGTCTAGCCAACATGTCAGTGAAATCGCGAAACATTTCGGTCTCTAGTTATTACAAAAAAAAAAANGTACGATGTGAAGTCTAGCCAACATGTCAGTGAAATCGCGAAACATTTCGGTCTCTAGTTATTACAAAAAAAAAAACTCAAATGCTTGCATTCCGTCCTATAGTCCGCTCGCGGTTACTTGCAACTTTTATGAAGCCCTGCTNAAAAAAAAAACTCAAATGCTTGCATTCCGTCCTATAGTCCGCTCGCGGTTACTTGCAACTTTTATGAAGCCCTGCTAAAGTTCTACTTACAGGATATTCCTCCACCTCTTGAAACAAAGCTTAAATAAAGAAGTCTAGAAAATTATACCCAAAGGACAACGCACCGCATTCTTTGTGCGCAATCACTTTGATAATATTTTGGATGAGAACTTGTTGTATTTACTAGGCATTACCAAAACACATATTTTATACCTGGCGTTGTTCATATATATGTAACATTGTAATTAATAGATAAAATATGTAAGTACAAGTTAAATTTAACCAAAAATAAGATACTTTTATATAACAAAAGAATAAAAGGATTGTGATATATGACATATTAAGAAACAATTGAACATTTCATACATGGGGTACTTTTCCAAATGTATAATCCAAAAAGTATCAAGATACAGCGAACAGACTAAACTAAATCGTGAAATCCCACGGTTTCCAGAGATAATTCAATGACAGTTAAAAAGACAGAATTTACCCGCGTCCAGTTAAATGAGGGAAATCATGTCTTGAGTAGATCAACAGCGATGATATACACTCTCTGCCGTTGTGTCAGGGCGCGTGCTATTTCTGGCTTAACAAAAATAAATTACAACTGCAAAAATTATTTGTTGATCTCAAAGTGAAAGTTTAACGTGTCGGGGTACCTGCAAATAAGAATAATCAAACCGGTACATGTAATTGCCTTTAGTTTAACATGCAGTACACGGCGCGGTTACAAACGCGAAACACATCTCGAGTTGAGTCCCACTCGGGGTTTTTGCAGCATTCCCGGGAACGACCATGGACCGTACCAAAGGAAGAAACACCACCTCCCGTAATCTGATAGTGCTAACAAATGACTCCCGCCTTACCTTGAAACAAAAATAAATTAGGATTTAAACCTTCAATTTGCATACAAGACGTGAAATACGACTGATGAATATTTCAGACTTTTACAGGAAAAAACCCACCTTACTCAGCATTTGCAGGGTTTTACGCTGGCAAGCACAAATTGAATTCACCTCCCTAAAGTTTTCTTCCGTCTGTACTTGAAAAACCCCGNCAGGGTTTTACGCTGGCAAGCACAAATTGAATTCACCTCCCTAAAGTTTTCTTCCGTCTGTACTTGAAAAACCCCAACGTAAATTTCCCTCTCGGCTAACAGAATTTGAATATAAACTTACTTTACCGCGAGAAAAAACACATTTCGACATTGCACGTCTCATAATGATGTTATTTCCGAAATTCTGCCTTTAAATTTAGCGAGAGTTTTGTGTTTATATCTGCTTTTCCCTAGCTTCGACCATTACCTCGGCACGGCGAGGCACAGAAAGGGTAATTATACAGAATTTAAATATAGCTGCGGCTTCTTTAATGCAGGTGTACATATTTGCTGATTGGCTGCACGTGGCTCTGGTATTGGCGTGTGTCTCATTGGCGACGCGAGCTGCAAAGTACTCCCTATCGTCTGGGCTACCCGGCAGACGTATAAGTGACCAAGTCAGGATGTCCACTGTACGGCTAAATTAAAAACTGCTACCGTGTGCCAGTAATATCGGAGTCTTCCGTACGGCCAGGCCCTATTTATTTTTCNCAGGGTTTTACGCTGGCAAGCACAAATTGAATTCACCTCCCTAAAGTTTTCTTCCGTCTGTACTTGAAAAACCCCGACGTAAATTTCCCTCTCGGCTAACAGAATTTGAATATAAACTTACTTTACCGCGAGAAAAACACATTTCGACATTGCACGTCTCATAATGATATTTCCGAAATTCTGCCTTTAAATTCAGCGAGAATTTTGTGTTTATACCTGCTTTTCCCTAGCTCCGACCATTACCTCGACACGGCGAGGCACAGAAAAAGGTAATTATACAGAATTGAAATATCGCTGCGGCTTCTTTAATGCAGGTGTACATATTTGCTGATTGGCTGCGCGTGGCTCTGGTATTGGCGTGTGTCTCATTGGCGACGCGAGCTGCAAAGTACTCCCTATCGGCTGGGCTACCCGGCAGACGTATAAGTGACCAAGTCAGAATGTCCACTGAACGGCTAAATTAAAAACTGCTACCGTGTGCCAGTAATATCGGAGTCTTCCGTACGGCCAGGCCCTATTTATTTTTCTTTTGAAAAACAACTTGCTGTAGTGCAGTTATTTCAACTATAGTGCACCACAGTGCTCTGGTGCGCCAAGAATTACCATCCCAGGCACCGCGGATTGTTTCTCTTATACGCTGTTCAAGGTAAACTGAGCACTTTTAAAAGCCCTGCTTTAAACATCTACTTGTATGCACACTGTAGGTTACTTTATTACAACATACGTAAAGTTAACATGTCGTGGGCCAGATCACATTATTCATGCGTCGGTAAAGTATAATAGTGAAATTATTAAAAGAGTAAATATCATACAAATGCCCTAATTCTTACACTTGTGTGCATTAAAAAATTATAAAGCAAACGAAATCGTTTCAGTATTCACACATTTTTACGTAACACATTAAATTTAACGTTAAGACATGGAACTACTTTTTTTTCATCGTTACCAACTTTTTTAGGCGCACCTTTTTAAAAATAAATACTGCCCTTTATATAATTAACACAGTGTGTATATTCCATCGTATTCGGAAGTTCATGTCTAAGGCTTAACTACAAAATATTTATTGACTATTATTGCAAATGACAGGACTTTCAAAAGTGCTCACTTTACCGTGAATAACCTTTACTTTCTCCCCGTCGTTACCAACTTTACTGGGCGCATGCCAGCCAGTGTGCCCGTTAAAATACACGCAGGTTGGGACAGTGACATTTTGCAAAGGTCGATTTCGAAAGCGCTCACTTTACCGTGAACAGCCTTTGCCAGTCAAGACGGTCGCNCAGTGACATTTTGCAAAGGTCGATTTCGAAAGCGCTCACTTTACCGTGAACAGCCTTTGCCAGTCAAGACGGTCGCTTTCGTTTCGTTTGCCGTCGATCGGGTGTAATTTCGGTAAGCACGATATCGCTTAAGGATTTCCTCCGCAACGGGCGGCGGGATGGAAAATTACGAACGCGCGCGTTTACGTAAACAAGCTTGATGGGCGACGTGAACGTCCGGGAGATGGGCCGGCACGTGTTGGGACGAGGGGCGCCCGCGGCGGGCGATACGACGACGAACCCGGCGCGGCTTGGTCGTTCACGTCGTTTACCTTCGTGCCGAGAGTCGCGCGGCCGAGGGGAGAAACCGGGCGTGTTTCAACCGCTAATGCCGCCGAGGCCCCGCGGAGCCGTTGGCCGACTGGCATTCCGCTAAAGGTCGCCGCCGGACCGACTAGCAGCTTTCTGACGCCGCTCGCGCATCTTACCTTCCCAAGGGGGTAGCATCCGTTCCATCCTCCATTTAACTTATAGTCAATTCGCGGTTTCTTAGCGCTGTTTTAATCAAACATTTTTGACGTGTGTTGCTGTTTCCTACACATTGTATTTAAAAATTTCGTATTTTCAGTGATATTTAACTTTTGCTTACATTTCATTTATAAATTGTAATGTTAAATTTATAATCAATACGATTCAAAACAGTAAGAAAATACGTTCGTTGGTAATGCCTAGTAAGAAATAGTTGTAACGCGAAATATTAATAAACTGAGTACGCACGAATGGGGTGCGTTGTCCCTTTGGTGTAGTTTTGTAGACTTAGTTAAGCTTAGTTTGCATGAGGTGGATGAATAGCCTGGAAGTAGAGCTTTAGCAAGGCTTTATAAAAGTTGAAATGGACTATACAAATCTTCGTGATGAAAATGTATGACCAGACATAAAAAANTTTAGCAAGGCTTTATAAAAGTTGAAATGGACTATACAAATCTTCGTGATGAAAATGTATGACCAGACATAAAAAATAAAAGCTAAACATGACATAGAAGACTATTTAATTAATTTTTTTTTCAAATTTGCACGGTTTCAATTATACCTTTATTTCCACACGTAGGAGTGACAACATGGAATAATGAGGTAAAACTTGATTACGGCTACAGATACAAAACTACTCATGTAAGAAAAACAGGTTGCATTTCGAAGTAACTGTTAATACACTGAAGAGCAAAAAAAAAACTGGTATAGGCGTGCCTATGCAAATAACAGAGATATGGAACCAATCAGAGTAACGCGATGCCGTCGGCAGCGCCTATATAAGACAACAAGCGTCTGGCAAAGTTGCTAGATCGGTTAATGCTCCTACAATGGCAGGTTATCAATATTTAAGTGAGTTTGAACATGGGGTTATAGTCGGCGCAAGAGAGATGGGACATAGCATCTCCAAGGTAGCGATCAAATGTGGATTTTCGCGTACGACCATTTCACGAGAGTACCGTGAATATCGGGAATCCGGTAAAACATAANGCATCTCCAAGGTAGCGATCAAATGTGGATTTTCGCGTACGACCATTTCACGAGAGTACCGTGAATATCGGGAATCCGGTAAAACATAAAATCTTTGACATCGTTGTGGCCGGAAAAAGATCGTGAACGAACGGGACAAACGATGACTGACGAGAATAATTAAACGTGACAGGCGTGCAACACTTTCTCAAATTGGCGCAGATTTCAATGCCTCCTGCATACCTTCAGACATTAGTCGAGTCCATGCCACGTCGTCTTGTGGCACTTCTGCGTGCTCGCGGGGGCCCTACACGATATTAGGCAGGCGTACCAGTTTTTTTGGCTCTTCAGTGTATATTCCCAATGCCTTGACTAGCTTGTTTTTTAAATACTGTATTGACTTTGAAAATTACGTTACGGAGAAAAATACATTAATCCAAGATGGCTAAGATACTTCCCCTTAAGGCTGTTTAAGTGCCTAAAATTTTTTTGACCTCGATGCTAAGAGTAGCCCATATCTCTTCACTCACTCACGAAAAACTTCCGGAGGTAGGTGGGGCTAAACGTCTCGTCGACGAAGAGGTAATGAGAGACGGAGCATCTTTCTAGGTGAAACAGGAACGGGAAGAGAATCGGCCATGTCTGGCCGGGGAATCGAACCCAGGTCCTCCCAAATACGTGTCCCGAGGTTAACCACGGCGCCCCGCCCCCTCGGCGCGGTAAGTTCCGAAAGCAACGCACGTTACTGGAATATTTATGTACTATTAATCCACTGCTACTTCCAATTTTTCTGAAGTCCTGCTGAAGTTCTACTTCCAAGCTATTCCTCCGCCTCGCACAAACAAAGCTTAACCAAGACTAAAAAATTACAACAGAGTGGCAACGTACCGCATTCGTTCGCACTCAGTGTAACAATAATCTGTATAAGAACTATTTTTTACTAGGCATTACCAACACACCTATTTTCCATCTGTATTTATTATTATTGATTACAAATTAAATGTTATAATTTATTAATAAAATATAAGTAAATTTTTAATTTAACCAACAATAAAGTACTTTGATGTTAAAATAAGTATAAAAGGCTTGTATTTATGACATATTTAGGAAACAACAACAAACTACATGTACGGGATGTTTTTTTTAAAGGTTTGTTTGAGACAGTGTGAAGAAACTGCGAATATACTATATCTGCTGTTCACGGGTAAAGTTAGCACTTTTTAAGACCGTCCTTTCCCTTTCAGCTTATTTGTATCCTTTCGCCAACTGTGAAATTTAAAATGTTACGTGAATTATAAAACCTGTGTATTGATTTCATATCTCTCAAAAGTTAACGTCTAAGGCCACAATTACATATGATTTCTTTTGGATTACTATTTCTTGCTTTGAGGGCCTTAAACATTTCTCGCTGTACCGTGAAATGCCTAATGTGTCTGCCACGCGGAGAAAACATGATAAGAAGCAGGGCAGAAGTTTAGAGGGACAGACCGATTGTTACACTTATGTAAATCACTTTGTGCATGTAGTAAGGTTGCTAACCACTTCGCNAGTTTAGAGGGACAGACCGATTGTTACACTTATGTAAATCACTTTGTGCATGTAGTAAGGTTGCTAACCACTTCGCGTGTGGCCGCCGAACCCTGGCATAAATTATCAGTTAGTGACAAATCCCCTTAATTAGCGATGGGATATGCACTCTTGCATTAGTATGTTCACAGCTAGGGTTTCCAGTCACAATATTTCTTTGAAAAGGAGGACAATGCAATCTCATAAGCGCCGGAAATAATTTATTTCGAAAATAGTACATTACTTTTTTTTCGCATGTAGATTAATCTGAATAATGCTAAAATAACGTAAAAATGGTTTAAACANTACTTTTTTTTCGCATGTAGATTAATCTGAATAATGCTAAAATAACGTAAAAATGGTTTAAACAAGTCATTACTTAATAAAACAAAACGTTTTCACAATTTTAATTAATTACATAAAATAACGCCGACTACCAGGAAAATAAACTCGTGTGCATACAGTTGTTTACTCAACTTACTGTAGTATTAAAAATTAACCAAAATAAGAAATTTAAAAAATTGCACAAACACATGAAATATTAAAGGATATACAGGCGGTATAATTATCATCGTGAATGTCGGCAACACAGCTATAACAAGTTTTATTGGGAAAAAATATTTGGTAGGTCAGGGTAGCCACGGTTTCAAAAACAGCTTGTACAATAATGCCAGTCTAAATATAGTTTTTTTTTAATTCTACGAACAAGAAATTCCTGTTTCTTTTCTGCTGGAATTATTATTTTATTTTTAAGGAATATACTTTTTTCGAATAATGAGCCACATTAAAAAAATATGTAATCTCCGGGCGTCAGTAATTTACAACCGTTGTCAAAGTATTGTTTATAAAAATACTGTAAAAAAAATTACCAAGACCTCTTCTGTTTTTTTTCTTTCCTGTTTTCCTTTTTTTTTTTTTTTTGGCTCTGAAAGGCCTGTGGAATGTAATATAAACGTTCCGTGCGGATTTACGTACCGTATATTATTGACCTTGCTTGCCCCTTGCGGATACAACGTGCGATGTTCTCGTGCACGGCGGGACTGCGGCCAACGTGGAAACGAAGAGACTGCACCGTGCACAACGTTAGAGACCTCTCACCTTCCGTCGCAGCTCCCGGCGCCATGGACCGACCTACCAGGCGGCGGCCATGTTTACGTCACACCTCGTCCCTGCAGCCTCGCGTTCTTAGTACGCCAAACCCGCTTCACGTGGCTTTCGTATCTGCTACTTTGCCGNGGGGGGGGCGTATCAGAGTGGCATTTCTCTCCCCTACAAACTGGAGTTTTTTTTAATATGAAATGCGAGAGCTCAGTTACAACATGCGTTTGTAAATTACATGATCTTCGTAATCACTCTCGGAACGAAGTCAAGCAATAATTCCAGGTTGTCTACTGGAATTCCATATTGAAATTCCCTAACTTTTCTCTGTTTTACAGGCAGAATCTTAACGTTCTCCCTGGCCTATTTTCAGGACCGAAACCTTCCAACGCCAAATTTTCCCACCGATCACTGGACAAATATGCTATCAATGAAGCACGATTAAATTACACCCTAAGAGATCAAGCAAGCAGGAACAACATTTTATTCAGCTCATCGATATTTCTCGCGATGCACACTATTCACTTCACACGAGTGTCCATTACAAACACACAAATGTCTTAGTTTATATGTAAAGGCCCTACGTAACATGGCAGCAAAGTTGTATTATTGCCAGTTTACAAACATCAAAATTGAAATTTTAAAATAATACTCATAATTACATTACTCTTTATTGACACAACTAACAACTTTTGCAAAGTAGCAATCATTTACATTTTCCCTGACTTTTCCCTGCTACATAAAATTATCTGACTTTTCCCTGTTTTCACAGTAGGTGGCCCCCCTGATTTGGTTGTAACAAACAAATTACTTGATAGCGGCGTAACTCCGAGATCCAAGTTCCTTTTGGAAGTGGCAACTCAGTTCTTTCTGTTTTATCATAATTTGTTTTGATTATTGTTTGTGCTTTTATATTTGATTGTATATAGAAATGTTGTAATATTATATTATGTATTGTTAATGATAAACTAATTAGACATATTACAAGTAAAGGATGTCTTTGCATTTATTTTGCTCAAACCACAGTTTTAAATCTCACACCTAGATACACGCGTGCACCGTAAAATTTGATATTACGTTACACAGATACGACAAAACTTTCACAATGTTAAACACAGCACACCTACATACGTGCAGCCACACATAATAAAACGAACTTGAATATGTTTGCCTATGTAAAAAAAAACGGATGGGGAGAACTGAGAAGCGGAAAAAAATATTATATGTCTTCAGTAAATACTTTGACAAGTATTGCACCTGCGAAGCACTCAATGGTCAATGATCTTACACGTAGGTAACTTATAAGTAGGGGCAGTGATATTTCGCAAAAAGATTTCGAGACAAGATACAGTCCAAAGCACTGTAGGGTCGTCCATCATCTTTGATTGGCTGAAAAATGTTCTGACTCGTGTTAACCGTTTTGCGCACAAATCACGAAGGTTCAGTGTCAGAGTTACTTAGCCCTGAGTGGCTTAGGTCAAAGACGGACACGGCACCAGCAGCCAATGGAGGTATGACAACAGCTGAGGTGTGTATATAGTATTGAAGTCTACTGTGTGCTCCGATTTTTACGCGAAAAGTCACTAGCCCTACTTATAAGTAGAGACATGAAGAATTCGTGGATTCATTTTGAGACAAGTTAGAATTCAAAACAGTTGCGTATACGTATATAACTTTAGTTATTGGTTCACACGATGTTTGACGCCTCTTGGGAAAGGCTGGCCCAATCGTCGCCGTCACTGAGTCAGCAGACAACCAATGTGCAGTTGATATCGGCATATTTGTACATAAAACTAAAGAGTATAGGCTGCAGGTCATTGAACTCGCAAATTTTTCAGGTCTCTACTTGAAAGAAACCACGCTACTGCCCTGGGTGAATAATGTTTCAAATTACTAAATAACTACGGCAGAACACGCAGCCTGCAGCTCATTGCTTGTGATAACGCACGCTTTAAAACATTTCGTATTTACATCACCCACCTGGTGCTTGAAATGCGTTGCAGCATGTACGAATATGTTTTTTATCACGAACCTGCTAAACGTGTCGTTAAAACGTTTACCTGCGAAAAGAAAGTACAACCTAGACGGTGNAGTGTACACGTGCGCCATTGCCGCTAAACGGAAGGTTTGAATCGAACTCTGTAAAAAAAAAAAAAAAAAAAAAAACCGCCATATCAGGCATAATATATCTCAAAACCTATGAAAACTATTATAGAGGTATACATTGAACTTTGTTAATGAGTCGCGTCCAAAAAAAAATTATAAAGTTGCTGCTGAAAGTCACGTTCAGGCGAGATACCGATGGAAAGACTGCAGATTAGTTTTAACGCCTTGCACCTAGAGGCGATGCCGCTTTAAATACGCCGGTCAGCGTCGCACTTAGTGCTTCGTCAATTTTTGTCTTACACGAACATACCCCACACTTGGCGGGCTTCGCTATTGTCCATTCACGATTACTTCCAACTCTTCTGCAAACAAAGCTTATCCTTCTCTGCAAAATTACACCAATGCGACAACGCACCGCATTCGTGCGCACTCTGTTTAATAATATTTTGTACGTGAACTATTTCTTACTAGGCATTACCAACACACCTATTTTCTCACTGTTTTTTATTAATACTATTTATAAAATAAATATGATATTTATAGACAAAATTTAAGTAAAAGTTACGTGTAACCAAAATATATGTATTTTTATGTTAACAGAAGTATAAAACGCTTGTGATGCATGACATACTTATGAAATAACCAAGTACGTCATACATTGGGTAATTATTGAAATGTTTGTTTCAAAAAGTGTGAAGAAACCGTGAATAGACAATAGTAATCACNGGGGGGGGGGGGGCAGCTTTCTGTCCTTTCCCCTCGCAAATATAATAAATTTGCTGTTTATTAATATTTTCTTAGTCAAACATTTGAAAAATCACACCCATATGACGTGTTTGGTTGTTTCCTAAATACGTTACGTATCACAAGCGTTTTATGCTTGTGTTTAAAATAAAATTGCCTCATATATTAAATTGAAATTTTACTAGTACTTTATTTATAAATTATTACATTGTATTTGTAATTAATGTGAGTATAACCATGTAGGTAGTGTTGGTAATCCCTAGTAAAAAATAGATATTACACACAATATTATTTAAATGAGTGCGCACGAATGGGGACGTTGTCCCTTTGGGGTAATTTTGTAGACCAGGATAAGCTTTGTTTGCACGGGGCGGAAGAATATCCTGGAAGTAGAACTTTAGCAGGGCTTCAGAAAAGTCGGAGTTAACCGTGAATGGACTATATATATAGTACCTGGGGTCTCTCTCACACACGCACACCACGGCATGACACCTTCCTCGGCGAGGTTACCGGCAAACTCTGGCCAAGTCGCCGGCAGCCGGAGTGGGGGCGCCTGAAGACCGGTCGTAGTCGACGCCGGGCGTGCGCGATGGCTCCACGGATATGCCTCCGCCGCCGCCCTACTTGGACAGGCGCTCGCCGCCTTGCGCCGATATTGTCTCCCGCCGGGTCCGACACCCAACGCACACTCGCACATCTGGCGACACGCGCGTTTTCGCCGGCGCCTACAAGCGCCTTCCACGCCATGGGCCGGCCGTTCACGGGTTACTTCGCACTTTTCTGAAGCCCTGCTAAGTTCTACTTCCGGGATATTCCCCCGCCTCGTGCAAACAAAGCCTAATCCAGTACACAGAACTACACGGAAGGGGCAAACAATGGACCGCATTCTTACGCACTCAGTGTAATAATATTTTGCATAACAACTATTTTTTACTAGGCATTACCGTTGCCCTGTTTTATTTCATGTTAATTATACCTGAAGAGCCAAAACAACTGGTACACCTGCCTAATATCGTGTAGGGCCCCCGCGAGCACGCAGAAGTGCCGCAAGACGACGTGGCATGGACTCGACTAATGTCTGAAGGTATGCAGGAGGCATTGAAATCTACGCCAATTTGAGAAAGTGTTGCACGCCTGTCACGTTTTAATGATTCTCGTCGATCGTCGTTTGTCCCGTTCGTTCACGATATTTTTCCCGGCCTCCAGCGATGTCGAAGATTTGATGTTTTACCGGATTCCCGATATTCACGGTACACTCGTGAAATGGCCGTACGCGAACATCCAAATGTTATCGCTACCTCGGAGATGCTATGTCCCATCTCTCGTGCGCCGACTATAACACCACGTTCAAACTCACTTAAATCTTGATAACCTGCCATTGTAGCAGCAGTAACCGATCTAGCTGCCGACCGCATCGCGTTACTCTGATTTGTTCCATACCTCTGTTATTTGCATACGCACGCCCATACCAGTTTTTTTGGCTCTTCGGTGTACATAACAAGTTTAATAGAAAATTAATTATTATGATTTATATGTAATATAGAGTATAGGAAAAGTTATATTTAACAAATAGTAAGGCACTTTTATGTTAACAGAAATATAAAACGCTTGTGATACATGACATATTTAGGAAAGAACCAACCACGTCATACATGGGATGATTTTTCANGAAAAGTTATATTTAACAAATAGTAAGGCACTTTTATGTTAACAGAAATATAAAACGCTTGTGATACATGACATATTTAGGAAAGAACCAACCACGTCATACATGGGATGATTTTTCAAAGGTGCGATTCAAAAATCAGTCCACGTAAGACGTGTTCGGTTGTTTCCTAATCATGTTAAATATCACAAGGACTTTACACTTGTGTAAACATAAAATAACATACAAACCTTTCATTTGTTAAATTATAATTTTATTTCTGTTAATTTATAAATTATAGTATTTAATTTATTATTAATATGAATACAAACAGTGAGAAAATAGGTGTGCTCGTAATGCTTAGTAAAAATAGTTCTCGTGCAAAATATTACTACACTGAGAGCGCAAGAATGCGGTGCATTGTTCGTCGCTTCCGTGTAGTTTCCTAGACTGGTTTAGGCTTTGCTTGCATGAGGCAGAAGAATATCTTGGAAGCAAATCTTAGCAGGGCTTAAGAAAAGTTGGAAGTAACCGTGAATGGGCTGCAATCATAGTTTCTTAGCGGCTGCTAGTCCTCTCAACATTATAGAGCCTGTCTCGCGAACTGGTACAATGTCTTTAAGTTCTAAAAGTAGTCTTTCATACAGTTACGTGGCAGAGCGGTTAGCCTGCTCTCCTCCCACCAAGGCGATCCGGGTTCAATCCCCAGCTGGGTAACTCCAAATTTTCGCATGTGGGAATCGTGCCGGACGATGGCGCTGGTCGGCGGGCTTTCTCGGGGATCTCCCATTTCCCCCGCCCTTTCATTCCGGAGCCGCTCCGTACTCACCTCATCCACCCTCATCTGTTCTCAAGACATCGATGTTAAGAGCAGTCATAATCTCTTCACTCACTCACAGATGATAAAGCAATTACTTGTAACTTATTTCTACCGAATATGCATTAAATCACAATTAGATAGTCGAAATAGCCGTGCTATCTTCAATGAGGATCTCATTACATGAATGAAAAATTCGTTTTGCGATATTTAAATATAGAGGACGTAACGACTAATATTTTATTTCCTGAAGATGCAAGTTGTAAATATTTAATCGCGGCGTGGTTGATTGATAAAGTTTTTTTAATTGACCAGGTGAACAAGTACAAGAACAGGAAAAATATAAAAACAATCAGGAATAGTAAAGAAAATTAACTTGCCAGCGGATAACACACACACTCTTCTATCAAGCGCGTGACAGCGTCGCCCTTATCGCTCCCTGCTTCTCGGGCCTCAAACGCTCTAGGTGAAGTCAGCTCCTTGAACGATAACCTCAAACGAGCCTGACGTGAATGTGGGGAAGTGCTTTCCGGACCGCTGAAACGTGACGAGGGAACACGACGTCTGTCGCGGGTGCCAGGGTAAGTGTAGCCCAAGCGGGAGTTATAGCACGGGACGTGCGCACGTGAGAGACGTGAATTTGCCGACGCGAGAGAACACAGTCGATAAATCTCGCCAGAGTGTGATAGATCGCAGTCTTACCGGCAGACAGCACGAGGCCGACGCCCGTCGTTTTTGTCCAAGAGCCCGAAATAAATCGGTACAGCGGGTCACGGATGGCTATCACTCATTCCACCGCAAAAACTTAAGAAACGTGAAAGATCGAAGCCATTTCATTTCTCTCTTTTTTTTTCTTCTTTTGAGGAAATCACTGGTTCCCATACACAAAGCCATTCTTTATTATGAACGACTGGCATTCCTGCTTTGCTCCAAGAACCGTGCTGAAAACGACCTTCAAATATTTTAGTTCCTCGGGCATAATCTTACAGATGGAATCCGCACGCACGCTGGGTATCGACAATAATCTTGCGCGAGAAGTTACGTCTGCAATGTCCTACACAATGAGAGGGATTGAACCTCACAGAAGCAATTAATTCAACCTGGAAATCAATACATTCCTGAATTCTCACTGCAAAATAATTTAAATGTATCTGAAGCTGTTTATATTGAGGTTTCACTTGCGACGGAAATTAATTGTTTTAAAAGTATAAGCTATTGTCCACACGTTTGTTAAGGAGAAGAAAATGACTGATACTTCATTCAAAATATATTAACATTAATATTATTTNCTATTGTCCACACGTTTGTTAAGGAGAAGAAAATGACTGATACTTCATTCAAAATATATTAACATTAATATTATTTATTTTTCAACAATGCCCCTACTTTCATGCTGACAAAATAATGAACAACGGGCTTACAAACTTACCTTACAACTTGACTTTAAATTAGGTCTGTAAACGATGCATCCATTAATTAACAGCTAAAAAAAACGTTTTCAGTTGCGACGATACAATTCCTGGAAGGTAGGCGGTGGTTTACTCCACGCAGGGTAAACACATNAAAAAAACGTTTTCAGTTGCGACGATACAATTCCTGGAAGGTAGGCGGTGGTTTACTCCACGCAGGGTAAACACATCGTAAGCAACCCATATTGAGGCCCTACTATAATGAAGGTCGAAGGTTTTAAAATCTGTTTTATCGATAACACTAAACATTATCCAGAGAATTGTAGTTTCATTCCTCGGCGTTTCTGATATTTTTCAAAAAATTCAATTTATAAAGTAGATTTTTAAGTATATATCTACCTCATTTTCCAAAAGAAATCACCGCCCGAAATATTTCGGGTGAGTTGCAGAACAGTCTGTACTTGAAATTTCCTGAAAGTTAAAACTGCTCTAGTATGTTCATTTATGGTATGTCATGCCATTATGGTAATGTCATACCAAAATGCGCATATCATAAGTGCTTCGAGGATTGGCAAAAAGCGCTGGCACAGGTGTATTGTATCTGAGGGGGATTATTTTGAAGGGGATAAAATATATATTGATGAATACATAAATATTTATAGAGACAAAGTCACAAAATAACAAGCTACCTTATTTTTTGAACACACCTCGTATAAGTACATCCCTATCCACTTATTATAACTACTGTACTTCTCAGCAGTGAAAAGTATTGGGTGTATTTTAACAGCTCAGTGTTTATTATTTTGTAATCTGTATAATTAATGGAACGACCTTGCATTTTATGTTGATTTAATTCGAGAGTATACAAGGAAATATAACAATTTCATTCAAGTGTTTTTTTGTCGTTACAGTGTTTTAAATATTCCGCTACATTCTTGGAAAAAACAGATGAAAGTGCAATGTTTTGTATTAAATGTTAAACTATTTATGACTAGTGTTCAGAATTTCCAGATGTTTACTACATGTCATTGAGAGCTCGTATAAACGATGTGCTTTTTTTTTTTAATTGTTTTAAAAATGCTAGTTTATTTATTTGTGCGAGTGGTAAAAAAAACATTTTTTATGAGTGCCGCTTTTTTTTTTTAATTCCAAAACGACGAAGAGTTCCAGCCCCTGCTTATCTAACTACTCATACATACATTCACTGTTCTCGGTATAAACTTAACGTAATGTACATGTTTTTCTATCCCACGAACATGCATGTTGTTAACCGTCCGTAAATATTCAATTATCGAATACGCACTCACAAAAATACTAAAATATTCATAAAAATGTATATAATACCAGAAAATAATGTAAAAGAAAAAAAGGAAACACGAATGCACGGGTCGATGCACATTTGTCGCAAAATCGTGACTGCGGTATTAAGGGGGGGGGAGCTCTTTATCCTTAACTACGCAATGCAATACAGTAGAGAGCAGTTCGCGTGGTCAGACACTAGAGTACTGTCACGGGCGTGTGACAGTAGCGCTTGGACATTTTGGTGTGACGAGGGTACCTCGTTTGACTGTCACTTGCTTGTCCACGGGGTATTCACAAAGAGCTGCCCTGTGATGATGGTCCCCGCTACGGCTATGAAGTGAAACGTGACCTATCTGCCAGCGCGAGGACGCTGGTCGTGCGACTACGACCGACGCCGACGCGGACAGCGCAAAGAGCCACCCGCCCGTAGCGCGAGATGTACTCACGGCATGCGGCGTCGCCTTCCAGCGCCACGCGTGCGGGGACTCCATCACTCACCTGCAACATCAGAAACAACGTGTTAGCCGCCCGCATGAGCGACGACGAGCGCTTTATTTACAACTACAGTACATCCACGATAGCTTCACGCACTTTTCTGAAGCACTGCTAAAGTTCTACATTAAGGCATCCACTACGTACCCTTCAGCTTAGTATTTAAAAAAAAAAAATTGGTTGTCTGTAAAGTCGGTTTACTGACGATAGTTGAACGTGACAACGTCTTAAGAAAATACTGATGGAATGGTAGCATTTTTCAAAAGAAAATTTTAATTTCATTTGTTTAATAGATTTGTATGTATATAGAGAAGGAGGTAATTGGAAATCACAATGAAATTGATCAAGTGAGATTTATTTGTACGCATAAATACAATTATGTCAATTTTTTTTTTACAATTTAATAGTTTTTACAAGTATAAATGTGCGTTGAGCAATTGTTTTACAACTTTTAAACATGTGTAATATTTAATTTCTTACAATCTGTGTTATTCTGTTGAGAATAGGACGATGATAGGAAAAGTAGGAAATGAAAGGGAGTGTTTCGAGTTTAATGTGTCTTGAAAAAGTCAAATCGATGGTGGTGCCTCCTAGTGTTGTTGAGTTATTAACGTCTGATGCACAATCGACATTAAACATGTCTTTCATGAATTTGATGAATGTTTTTTCGCTCGTTCCGCGCTCTCGCTTGCACTTCAAGCCTTACATGGAACGCCTCAGAGCGAGGTAACGCCGCATGAGTCATGTTTTTTCGTGCGTGCAGCCGGCTCTATCGAATTATAAGACGTTGTCACGTCAAAAAACGTTATTCTCCTTCCTCCGTGGAAAGTTAACGCGAGGAGGCTAGAGCCTGCACGCCGAATTTCACGCTGATCGGGCAACAAAGGAATACACCGGGCGAGTCGCCCGCGCCTATTTTCCCGTATCTATGCAACCCGCACTTTACTACAGCAATGCATTGAGAAGCAGTCACTTTCCGGAGAACGCGCATCCGTTTATTGTGTCGAAACAGATGATTGCGATGTTTGCGGAATACCGTTGGTACGTGACGATTGCGTCCTCAGTAACACACATCTGCCTCGCTTCGAGCCATTGTGTTTCTTCATGCGACGTAACAATAGTGTCACCGCTTACTGTATTGACGAAAAGGAATCGACGCTCACGTGCTGTTTTGCAGCTATATCTATTTTCGCGCCGCTGATTGGCGCAGGCTGACAACGACGTCGAATGCTCAGCTAACAGACGATGAGACGTAACGAGCACGTAGACGGCACGGGACTCGGCTGCACAAGAGACTGTTATTTTACAGCGGAGTAAATGTTTTGATAGATGGGTAGTGTCGTATGCGGGTTGCATAGATACGGGAAAATAGGCGCGGGCGACTCGTCCAGTATGTAATTAAAAAGCAACAGTGAAATATATGTGTGTATCAGTACTAGCTGAAAATGTTAATTTGAAAATAGCATACCAAAACTCAATTCAATAATATTTTAATGTAAACCATTTCTTAATAGCCGTTGGCAACGCAGAACTGCTCTCAATAATTAATTTTGATTAAGAAAAGAATATCATAATTTGAAAACAATGTATAAGAAAAAGTTTTATTTAGTCAATAAAAATACTTTCATGTTTATAGCAGTAGTAAATGTTTATAGTATTGGATTTATTTGTATGATAAACCTCAGGTGATTTTTCAAAGGTTAGTATCATAAAGTGCTAAGATATCGGAAACGAAGTGTACAAGACAAGATGCTATTCTACAAAATTATTCGTGTAAAAAGTATTGTAACCTGGAAACGAGCACCATCACATTATGCGGGGCCGCGGTGTCTGAGCGGTTAGCCTGCTCGCCTTCCACCACGGCGAACCGGGTTCAATCCCCGGCCGGGTCACTCCCAGATTTCGCATGTGGGAATCGTGCCGAACGATGGTCAGATGGTTTTCTCGGAGGTCTCCAGTTTTCCCCGCCCCTTTCATTCCGGCGCTGCTCCATGCTCACCTCAATCACCTTCATCGGCTCTCAAGACCTCGCTGTTAAGAGCCGCCCAAATCTCTTCACTCACTCAATCACATCATGCGAAGTATAGAGGAAGACATCGGACACATTTCTAAAAGCATTTTAAAACCACGTACATTACGAATGTCTGTGGATCGACATGGCCGTCAGCACTGCGCATGCGCGAGTGGAGTGTGTATTTAAGAAACGAAATGGAAAGTATTCTGTTTGTGTCTGGACTTTGGAGAAGGAAAAAAAAAANGAGTGGAGTGTGTATTTAAGAAACGAAATGGAAAGTATTCTGTTTGTGTCTGGACTTTGGAGAAGGAAAAAAAAAACCTTAGTTCTCAAAGCAAATTAGTCACGAAAAGCACCTTAAAGAGGTTTGCACAATGCAAAACTTAANAAAAAAAAACCTTAGTTCTCAAAGCAAATTAGTCACGAAAAGCACCTTAAAGAGGTTTGCACAATGCAAAACTTAAGCATTAAGCAGTATAACTTAAGACGTTTACCACCATCACTTGATTTCTTATGTGAGTTTTACCTTACTTTCCGAACGAATTATACATTTCAAGATTAGAATACGAACCTGATCACACATGAACACCAAGATAATGTTCAGCCCATGATCACTACACTCAAAATTTGTCATAATTCAGTAAAATACGGTTTCACATGGTCAACAGTCATCATTTGATTAATGATGTTATTCGTCTACTTTCTGAAGGACATACAGGTTTATAATATCACATTCCTGTTTGTGTGTNCATTTGATTAATGATGTTATTCGTCTACTTTCTGAAGGACATACAGGTTTATAATATCACATTCCTGTTTGTGTGTTTGTGTGTGTCGCATAAAAGGCTTGTGCATCCGATAACCGAATTTCACCAATCTCGGTAGGCATACTTTAATAGTTTTCCACCACGTCATGCGCTTATTTTCGAAATTGCGGTCATTTTAATATTTAGGGTGCCATTTCATATCTTAGGAACCTATTTACAAATTTAAAAAAATTTCTTATTTTGACAATTTAACAAATAAATATTTAATTTAGAGAGGTACATTGTCATTGGTAAAATAAAGCCTTTACGTCATATCTCGGAAATTACTCAATAGGTTCCCACCAAATTTTGTAGGTAACTTATACTCAAGTGGGTCAATGTTACAACATGCGATTTAAATGGATAAGGCTCTAACTTTCAACGTGGCAGCCATATAAATATTTTAGGTTGATTCGGTACATGTACCATACCGTCCACCCAATTTTGACCAAACTTGGTAGGTTAAAAGCTTCAATTACGATAATAAGATATGCTAATACACAGCCTTTAGTCCATCGTTTTGTAATATAGCCCCACGTGGAAAAAAATGTTTTTATGTCNATAAGATATGCTAATACACAGCCTTTAGTCCATCGTTTTGTAATATAGCCCCACGTGGAAAAAAATGTTTTTATGTCATATCTTAGGAAACAATCAACCGATTCCTACCAAATTTGACAAAACAAGAAACACTGCCGTATACCATGTAAAACTTATAATAAAACACATTTTTTTAAATTTTACATGAGATAATTATGAATTTTCATATTTATTTTGTATGGTAAACTAATATAATGGTGATGCGGTGATTTAGTTAGGTCTATGTGATGAATCTGTGACTGGTAAATACCGTTGCAAACAAAAAAGAAAGTCATTAGTTTAGTATACTTCATGGGTTCACCGAACCCTTTAGTAAACTATAAAAACCAAATNAAACAAAAAAGAAAGTCATTAGTTTAGTATACTTCATGGGTTCACCGAACCCTTTAGTAAACTATAAAAACCAAATTCGAAAACGGTAAAAAAAAAAACTTCCCTGCCTTTCTCTCTTGAAAAAATATTTCATGAACGCATAAAAAGAACGGCTTGTTGGTACATGTGTGATGATTGATTTGTGCGCATGTGTACGTGTTATTACAGGCAATGTTCTCGGAGACAGTGGCGCTAAGCTTGTAAGCGCCTTGCGGTAATGGGCAGTTGTTTGTTCACGTGTCCTTGGGGAGGGTTNAAACAAAAAAGAAAGTCATTAGTTTAGTATACTTCATGGGTTCACCGAACCCTTTAGTAAACTATAAAAACCAAAAATCGAAAACGGTAAAAAAAAAAAACTTCCCTGCCTTTCTCTCTTGAAAAAATATTTCATGAACGCATAAAAAGAACGGCTTGTTGGTACATGTGTGATGATTGATTTGTGCGCATGTGTACGTATTATTACAGGCAATGTTCTGGGAGACAGTGGCGCTAAGCTTGTAAGCGCCTTGCGGTAATGGGCAGTTGTTTGTTCACGTGTCCTTGGGGAGGGTTGAGAGGGGGAGATCGGGGGACACGTGCTGTGGACGTGTCTTGGCGGGCGTGGTAGAGGGATAAGATTT
>NQII01000032.1:1234741-1253003 GCA_002778355.1 Clitarchus hookeri
TCCACACGTGCCCCTCTCGGCCAATCATGATCGTCCCTCCCCCCCTGCCACCCCAAACACACATACGTCCGTCTTTCCTGTTCCCGTTCCCGGCATACTTGCGGCTTAGCTCCGTTCCTTCACCGAGTATTTAAGAGTGAAGTGAAGAGATTTGGGCGACTCTTAACAACGAGGTCTTGAGAGCCTTTGAGGGTGACCGAGGTGGGTATGGAGCGGCGCCGGAATGAACAAGCAGGGGAAACCGGAGATCCCTGAGAAAACCAACGGGAAACGTCCGGCGCGATTCCCACTTGCGAAAAACCAGTGACGAGGCCGGGTATTGAACCCGGTTCGCCTCGGCGCGAGGCGAGAAGGCTAACCGCTCATCCACAGCGGCCCCTGAGTACTTAAGAATACGAAAGTGAAATAACCGCTTAATCCCCGAACTCCAGCAATGTGGTGCCAATCAGCGTCTGACAGCTTACTTGCCAACCGGCGACTCAGCCAGCAGAGAACCTTTCACAGCGCGCGGTGGCCAATCAGTCTCGAGGCCTGTGTCCAGAACCTCGCGCAGCCAACCAATGAATGAGTTCGCCCACATCAAAGGAACCGCCACGCCATTTTTCATCTGTGTACTTATCTACTCTGTGGCTCCGTTCCGTAGAGGGAGTAGGGGGTAGAATGCACGTTCGAGATGAGCAGTATACACTCTCCGTGTTCCAACATTGGACTGCTTTCCTGCCAATAGCACTATTAAACAGCGCAAAGACGAATCGAGGTTAGAACAATTTATGTAAAGAAAAACTTCGAGATGTTCGTACACTTCATCTAGCCAAATTGTAATGCAACTAGAATATATTGAACTAAGTCATCAGTTTTTTATTCATGTCAACGGGAAGTATGTTGGATATTAAAATTTAACCCTTTACATTCTTATGTCAAGCGAGATCCGACATCATCTAACGAATGGAAAAATGTCTGTATTTAAAAAAAAAAAAAACTATCCAAAGAATAGAATTCTGGAAAATTGAGATTTAGTTTAACAGAACAAATAACGTTCATCGCTCTAGACCATGTGACCATGTTGGATACATGCGCAGAAGACGAAAATTGGTCTACTGCACATTTAGCTTAGGGTTGCTACCACCGTAGTCCGACTAGTAAAAATAAAGGCACGCCTTTGGAAATGTTGGTCGAAATTCAGAGTTTTAGAAATGTGATGTAAGAAATTATTGTCACGCATTGCCTCAGTTTAGCACTTCTAACTATTGCATTTGCTATATTTAGTACCGAGTCGCTGTGGTAACGCACGATTATTACCATATTATAAGCTGTTCACGACTAATTAAGCACTTTTGAAATTAACCTTTGAATAAAGCCCCTATGCGCATGTTTTAATGGGCGCACTGACTGGCATGTGCTCAGTGAAGTTGGTTACGACGGAGAGAAACAAGGCCCATTTCTTAACGTTGAATTACAGGTGTTAGATAAACATTTGTGATTACTGAAATTCATTCTTAGTTTTATGTGTTTTATGCTTGTAGACATAGGAATTAGCAAATTTATAAAATATTCACTTTTCCGACAGTTTCACAATTTCGCTTGACCGAGGCATGGTTAAAGTGATGAGGTCCGTGGCTGGGTTAACATAACGTATGGCGGAAGAATACACAATGCGCATACAAGTAGATCTTAAGAAGGACTTCAAAAAAATGCTCAGTTTACCGTGAACAACGTATATCATGTATCATCTGTGTTATTTTGACACACGTTAAATATGCATCTGGTTAAGACCATCGGTTTTCTTTATGCTCTTTCATTTCGGCGTATTTAGTTTCTCAGGATAATTGTTCGTATCTCGTTATCATAATATTAAAATGACATTAACTCATAGTGATACAGACCCATGCAAGTAACAATCGAAATTTTAAAAAAATTTATTAATTTTTTTGCATAAGATGCCGTTTTCAATTACGGGTAGGCGTTAATAAACTTCTTTTAATGCGATAGTAACCTATACCACCGGAACACTTTGGCGGAATCGCTGTTGTAGTAGTGAAACTCACAACAGTTTCAAACATGAATAAGTCATTCATAGTTTTAAAATGTTTGAAATAAATTTGAAAGTCATGATTAAGTTCAAACACTTGTCTTTCTTTTTAACGTAATATAATCAGGAACTAATTTTAGTTTTAAATAGAAGCCAACAGAAATACATACTATTCTAATATATACTACAGGTATGAGAGAAAAAATAAGTTTATTCAGCTGCCGACTTACTTTGCAAAGTGTTATATCAAACACATAAAATGAACATTGTATAAAAAAAACGCAGTGCCAACATTGCAGTTAGTACTTTTGATGTTATTTTATTCTGCCAAAAACACACAAC
This sequence comes from Clitarchus hookeri, assembly GCA_002778355.1. Classification (NCBI taxonomy): domain Eukaryota; kingdom Metazoa; phylum Arthropoda; class Insecta; order Phasmatodea; family Phasmatidae; genus Clitarchus; species Clitarchus hookeri. Next base: position 1,237,113 of record NQII01000032.1, read on the forward strand.
GCCTGCAGTGCGCCATGAAATTGTTCAGTGTTTTTTCAAAGAATGATGAGTGGTATTTTTAATAGAACAAAAATGTAATATCTCTCGTGTCTGCACGCGTCACTTGTGCATTGTTCGTAAAAACTTTTGAACATGCTGAAAATTACGTTGGCAATTTCGTATAATCCTTCGTGTTGTGTTACTTCGTTTTGGTTGTCTTGTACGTTTGTCCCGGCGAATTTATTTACCCGCTTCTGTGTGTGCAAACTCTCTCATACAAACAACAAACCCTTTCGAATAACGAGTTGAAGTTCGGTGAAATATTAAACTGGTTATGGGAGCAAAATACAATAGCGTGTTCTATTTTAGGCACGTATGGCTTGCTTCTCTGTGAACGTGGGAAAATATGAAACTACCTACGCGGCTAAAAAGTGAAATTAAGCATCTTCGCATGAGACTGTACTGTTTGTTTGTATTTTTTACAAACAGGTTTTTTTTTTAAGATGAGTTGCCAATATTATTTTTGCAGCACTACAAGTTAATTAGAGCAAATTTTTACAAAACGTTAGAGTGGTTTGTGTAAACATCAGTTGAATTTTAACAAGAAAGTACGAAAGATTTTAAATTTATTACAAGCAGGTAAATAGAGTACAAAAATGTTTTGTGTTTTTCATAAAACAGTTTTATATACAGGAAGATTGTAATATTTTACTAGTAATGATACAAGGAAAACTTTGGCAACTGGCTTATAAAAAACTCCTTGCAAAATTTACAAAAATATTTTTACTGTGTACGGCAGAAGCAGCAGCTTGGCCTTGTAACTATCGCAACGTGCCTGGAAAAGTCCTCAAGGTCTCCATACCTGAAGGTGTCAAAAAGCGGTTACTTTTAAATAGCATTTGAATGGATACAGAAAAATTGTTTTTCATCTCTCACGTCAAACTAATTTCAAAATCGCCAAATTTAGATGTTTGACTGCAGCTAAAAATGTTATTTCTTGACTGTAGTTACATTTTAAATTTCGAAATTCTGTTCCATTTTAAAACATATGTAAGTTAAACCCGAATTGCAGACGAACCAATGGTTCGAATTATAAAGAAAATTCACCAAAACAATCACATGACGAAGATACACTTCATTTGTATTTAAACTTTGTGCTTGAATAATATTTTGATAGTAGCATGGCACAAAATTACAATGTGTAAAAACTCAAAAATCACTGTTCAAAAATTGCAAAAGATATTTTTTAATTGATTTGATATTTTTATCGCGTTAATACTGATACCGTGTAACAAACGTGCAACACGTCCCTAAAAAAACATAGAAAAAAATGTATGATATTTCAACGCTTGTGCACAATTAATTTTTTTGTGAGTATGTATTTTGTTACAGATGCCGAGAAATGTTATTAAGAAGTAACAACGAAAGGCCTAGACTTCATACGGGAGGCCTCAAACTTGGAGGAGCGATACGACTGTTACAACGGGGAGTTTCAAATGAAACTTGTTCCTCTGGAGAAGAATCTGTGGGACTACGTCCACACAGCACATGCAGAGACGAGACTGGACTCACGTTCGGAACACGGTGTCCTGCGACAACTGACAAATAATCATGACAAAAGCTAGCAAGCCCATGAAGACACACGCATTGAAACGACGATATACTGTTAGGAAAACTGCACCGTCAGATGCTGAATCAATATAGGTACGTGGAGAATACGGGAGTTCCTTATGGCACGAGAGAAAAATACAATATACAGAAACTCACGAACCGGCCCGGTGTTTTTTTTTTGCGAAAATATTCCTTAAATATACATGCTTAAAATTTTTATAAGGTCCGTCAACATTTATTGTTGTGTGGAATTTTTTTTTTCAGGCAGAAGTTGTGTGCATTCGCTACGGAGAGGAGTTGAGAGAGATTCGGGCGGCTCTTAACATCGAGGTCTTGAGAGTCAACGCGGGCGAAGTGAAGTGCGTATGGAGCAGCGCTGGAATGCAAGGGCGGGGTAAACGGGAGATCCCCGAGAAAACCCCGCCGACAGCGGCATCATCCAGCGCGATTTCCACGTGCGAAAATCCGGGAGCGACCTCGCCGGGAATCGAATCCGGTTCTCCCGGGTAGGAGGCGAGTGGTCTAACCACTAGACCACCGCGGCCCTACTCCAGTTATGGAGTTTCTCTATTTCAGTAACATAACCTTGGGTGACTCTCTGAGACAGGCAACGAAAACGGCTCCTCAAGACCACACTAGCCAATCATAGGAGAAACACTACCTAAAATTGTTTTGCAAAAAATCACTGACTGTATCAATAGATTACAAGCTGATGACATTCATTTCCAGTGATTTACCAGAAGAATACATGTATATACAATAATGGCTTTGGAACTTCCAGGAGCAGAACTTACTACGGTCTTTGTGAAAGGAAAAATGCACAAACGGAAAGCAAAATAATCCAGTAGAAAACTATGAAGAGAAGAAGAACTTGTCTATTTAATACTCTGGATTAACTTCCGTCGCAGCCACTGGCCATATCCAGTGCCTCAAGTACATTATATCTACTTTTAGATAGAAATATCTCTGGGATACATAATTATCGTTAACATATTCAGAAAGATGTTAATGTGTGATTCTTAGTTATTATTTGTACGATATCCATGTTTCGGTTTCGTTGCCTCCATTTGTACCAAACGTGTTTTCCTGCATAAATCAAAACATTGTCAAGCATAAAGAGTATCAAAAGAAAGGCTGCAGATTATTTGAAAATCACGATAGTCCAGGCACCCTAGCAAAAAAAAAAAAAAAAAAAAAAAATTTGTTTGCTCCAAACGAGAAAAAAAAAATTGTTGATCCATAAGTTTCCACTGATAGCCATATTTTATTTTAATGTAAACTTTTTAAAATGTTTCGAAGTACAGGCAGTCGTTTTTCTAACACATTCATTTCAATCACAGCCTGAATCTAACGACAGGCTGTGAGGGGATACGGTTGTCAGAATTGCGCATGCGCGGAGTGTTCGTTGAAGGAACGGAATGGAATGTATCTTGTTTGTGTCTGAACTTTCGAAGCCATTTTTTTATCAATATAACCCAGTCACAAAGATCATCTTGATAATCAATAATTGATTACTACAAAAATTCTATATCTTTCAAAGTAAATGCCACGAGCGACCATTTTAAGTGAACTGTATGCAGGCTCGGCCCAGAATATTTACTAAACACGAAAATTGCTTTACTTAAAAGTTAAATTCGACTTTTTTTTGTAACTAAACAATTACGGCAGTTAAAAGTAAATTCCATTACAAATATATTGGAAATGATTTCAAATTACAGTGGCTGAAAAATGCTCCAAAAATACTGAATTTTTTCCTGGGGGTTTGAACCTTCCCTCACCACCTTTTTTTTTTTTTTTTTTTTTTCAATCAGTGAACTCATTGTGCAGAAATTAATCAACGACAGTTGGTTAACTTTTTTTGTCGTTTTAACAAGCCTAAACTAATCCAGAACAACATGATAAGTTGTTTTACACTTTAATGCATGTACGTACATAGCCTATAAAGGCTGCTCACGGTAAACAGCACTTTTGAAAGTCCTACTTAAGATCTACTTGTATGCACATTGTGTATTCTTCCGCCATATGTAAAAATAACACTGCCATGGGCCTGATTAACTTTATTCATGCGTCGGTCGAGTGAAACTAGGAAATTATTGGTATAGCAAATTTTTTACAAAATTAATTATTCCTACACTTAAATGAATAAAGAAAAAAGAAAGAAAAATAAATCTTCTTGGTATTCACAAGTATTTATCTAACAATTTTAATTCAACGTTAAAGCACGGAACTACTTTACCTCCGTCGCTACCAACTTTACTGGACGCGTGGCACTCAGTGTGCCCGTTAAAATATATGCAGATAGGGGCAGTGACATTTATCAAAGGTTGGCTTCTAAAGTGCTCACTTTACTGCGAATACCTTTCATCAGAGCATTATTTTATTCTACAAGCACATGTGAAATAACAAGGGCAGGGTATGTTCATTATATTACTGGATAATGGACAATACCAACACTGTGTTAGAGCCAAAACATATAAAGTGATTACTGCTACCATAATATTTTGGCTTCGATTATTCTGCTGTACAATATTAGAAGAGTATCGATAACTTTAATTCTGAAATAGTATAGTCTCCCTCCTATTGCCATTTCAAACTTTCAGTGAAAATGCCAAATTGAATCGGTTTTACATGCACTTTTCTATTGACTATTCAGGTAAAGTGAGCAATTTTGAAAGCTCTCTCATTTGGAAAAATAGTCAATAAATCTATTTTATATTAGACTTAGACGTTAACTTCCGAGTTCGGTGGAATATACAAACTGTGTTTATTACTTTCATGGCAATGTTTATTGAAATAATGGTTAAAGGATAAAACATGGCTGAAGGGGAAAGAGTAACTAGAGCCTCAAAAGTGCTCACTTTACCGTGAATAGCCTATACCAACTCAACTCAGTAAGTTAGAAATTAGGCGGAAAGAAAATCAACCTGAAAAATGGTTTTACGGAGTTATAAATATTAAACTGGGTAAGCTACCTGATTTTTAAATATATAAAAATACGTGACAGTTAAAATGATCTTTTCCTGCAAACTATTGCCATGAACGTTTTTCCATAAACCCGAAGAAAATGAATAATTTTAGTAAACAGAACTCTGTATATCACTTCAACACAATTATATGTATACACCGGAGAGGTTATTTGCAATTCTAGTGCATTCGCACACTGTCGATGGAAACTGAAGCGTGGTATTTATTACTATCACAACATACAAAAAGTGAAGTATAATTATGACGTGGATTTGAATGTTTGCTGTCCGGTGGCCTGTTTAAAATGCAATATGTTGTAGCGACACACAATATCCTCACATAAAAATTAGTCAGCGAAAAGTTTCCGGGACGGGTATAACACAACTCGGAAATAAATGAAAAAAAAAAAAAAAAAAAAACCCATGACAAATTATTACCGGTCCAGTACTCTTGCAACGAGAGCAGAGAGCATATGAAACGACTAGTGATCTACAGAAACCAGTGGAAGAACTAATACGAAGTAAAAAAAGAATTGCTGAATCATATTGTTATTACTTCCAATTTGCTAGATGGACGTGTGTTCACGTAGCACTGTATGCGAAAGCTATTGTAAAAAAAAAAAAAACACGTACGTGCATAGAAGCGAAATGAAGTGTCGCTTGTGTTGATGTAAGGAAACTGAGCAGCTGATTGGCTGTGCGAGCGTCTGAATATCAGCTCGACGTTCTATTTGCTACACACGCTGTGGAAGATACCCAATTGGTGCTATTGGCGTCCGTCAAGATCGTGTTCAGGCGTCGATTTGCGGATCGCTAGGATTTTTCGCAGGACATTTCCAATGACACGACATTATTCATAATTCTGTAGTTTCCGTTAATTTATAAAGACGGATAATATTTTTTTTACACGTGTTCTTTTTTTGCAAGACACTCACAGCAGCTCACTTGCGAAGTTGCAAAATTCTCACCGGTGCAGTCAACTGACGAAAAGCCGCGCGTATAGACAGCAGGTTATGTATGGATACGTTGAACCTGCGACAGGAACATACAATGTTGAAATCTAACTAGTCCGTTATTTTCGCGAAATATTACATGTAAAATTATCACCGGCGGCAAGATCCATCGGACGTTTTGTAATGCGCGGAACTCGTCTGTGTTGTACAATATCCAGGTAGATAAGTGTTCTGAGAGAGAAATATATATACATGTATATATATATATATATATGTATATATAGAGAGAGAGAGAAAAAAAGGGGGGAGAAAGAGAGAGAGAGAGTGGTAGTGCCTACAATCTTGATTTTAAATGTTACTTTCGAAACGCAATTTTTTTCAAAGCACAAANATGTATATATAGAGAGAGAGAGAAAAAAAGGGGGGAGAAAGAGAGAGAGAGTGGTAGTGCCTACAATCTTGATTTTAAATGTTACTTTCGAAACGCAATTTTTTTCAAAGCACAAAATATCAATTTCAAAGAAGTGAAAATTTATACAATATTTATCAGCTCTCATAAAATGTATCTGTAAAGTATACGAAACACTAAATATAGTATAGCGTAACTCATTGAGAGCGAAGAAATGATATATGTAGCCACCTGCTCGAAAAATGAGGAACGGGGAAGGTAGCGGCCATTTATAGGCACAGGAAAATTTCGCGAATGAATTTGGTGGCTCCGCTTCCCCTCCTCCGGGTATCGGTGACGTCATCCCTGGGAGGACTACGCTGGGCCCGCCCGAGATGTGAGGGGAATGACACGGAGGCGAAGCAGTCGCTTATAACAATATGGACATACGTACAGTTATAATAATTAAAACGCGTCTGTGTTCAGTAATAGCCTAACCTCTCATCCAAGCTGACGCCCACCGCGCCCATAGATATTCTTTAATACAGGAGTGGAGTGTAAAGATTTGGGCGGCTCTTAGTAACGAGGTTTTGGGAGCCGATCAGGGTGAAGCGAGGTGGATATGGAACAGCGTCGAAATGCTAGGGTGGAGGAAACGGGAGATCCCCGAGAAAATCCGCCAACCAGCAGCATCATCATACGGTACGATTCCGACATTTAATACAGGAGTTTTTTTTTCTTCAAATAGTTAATCTCTTTTATCATTGAAACATGCACAGACGAAATTAAAACCCCGGCTTACGTTGCCATTATATGATATATTACAAAGATGTTAAGTTTGGTGTAGCAAAAATTAATTCAGGAAGAAAAAGGAAAACAATTGTTTCTTGAGTGTTATTGTCCGACATCGCGTTACATTTACGTTATTCTGAAGTCTGGTAAACTTTGCTTGTGGAAATGTTAACTTCACGTTAAACTCATTTGGGTGTTAATACACTGCTGCTCCAGCATTGCCAGAACATAACAGTAAAGCAAAGTTAACGTGACGAGCTCTATGTTAACTTCGCTTCAATGTGAATCGGCCTTAACATATTCAGACCCGGTGTACACAATCGTCTACATTACGCACGTGTAGGTAATTTTTTTTTTTATCTTTTCTGCACAATGCGAAGCTCAGTGACCAATGGGTGAATGATTCGCAAACCGTCTTACTGGTCTAGGTCGTAATTGGTTCACATAGCTGTAGCCGAACATATGGCCTGCTTATCGACTGTGACAACGAAACGGGTTATTGTGTCGCCTTAAGTACAGCACGCAACATAATTTTTTTTGTTTGCAACGGCTGAAATGGTAAATTAAAATGAATCTGAAAGGTTAAGGGAATTTATAATAAGCGTAAAATGTTAACTTGTACTCGGCGGTGGACTGCGAATGGCTCGGCGCTAGCCTATGGATGTCACGATCAAGGACAGCAACACTGCAGCAGTTATTGGTTTTTCTCTCCCCCTTCGCTTCACTGGCTTGCATCATGTCGCTCCCGCATTTTATACACATTTTCATTACTCCCCTGCGAAGAGTTGCAGTGCCTTCGTAAATGTCATTTTCACTCGAAAAATTGCGCCATCAATAATGGGGAGATAAAACGGAGAGAGATATATTAAGATTGCAGTAATGCTTCTAACTAAGCAAGTTAAAAAAATATCGAAACTGAGATTTTAGAAAAAAAAACGGACTATGCCCGAAAAAAATGTTTCCCTCATTACTAATAAAAATAAATTTAAAACCGAATTATTTATATTATAATTATTAGTTGAAATATTTATGTTGTTTGGACATTAGATTAGACCGTTTATATTATCAATTCTGTAGCAAAGTTAAAGCAGAACACATTCTCTTCCACTTCACCATTTAATAGCTACATGTTAGGTTAATAAAAATAGAAGATTAACAAAATATTGCACATTTAAAATGGCTACGAAAACACGTTATTTAGCAGCATCTTAAAAATGTGAAAGAAATGTAAAAAAAAAAAAAAAAAAAAAAAGGTTTTACAAACAAAGGAAGAAACAATTTTAGCAAACAAATGACAAAGAAACTCTTTTTTTGCAGTTACATCCACAAGGTTTAATGTCATTCGTCTCACCAAAGCAAATATTTACATCCATCGTTCGACCATCACATTTGCACATTTTCCAATAGGATATTTTCCTGCTAAAGTACTGTGCACGTCATCGTGCAAATTGCAAAGTGTCTGCAGTATATGGTTTCAGCAGACGTGATGAGTCCTATTAATTATTGTGATGACTTCTTCAGCTCCGTGGTATTTCTTTATATTCGCCGTGCAGCGACGGTAAAGTCTATTCGCTGTAAAGTGAGCACTTTCGAAATAAACCTTTGAAAAATGTCACTGCCCTTACATGCGTATATTTTGACGGGAACTCTGGCTATAATGCGCCCAGTAAAGTTGGTAAGACGGAGGGGAAGTAGTTCCATGTCCTAACATTGAATTAAAATTGTTAAGTAAACATTTGCGAATACTGAAATATTTTCTTTTACAAACTCTTGTTTTTTAATGCAAATATAAGTAAGAATAACACATTTGGTAAAATATATATTTTCCAATAATTTCATGGTTGCTCTTTTGGTCGACGCATGAGTAAGTGATCAGGTCCATTTACATATGATGGAAGAATAAATTTCGTACGTACAAGCAGATCTGACGCAGGGCTTGCAGAAGTGCTCAGTTTACCGTGAACAGAGGCTACGATGCTTGACACGGGGAAGCAGAGACAAACCCCCCCAAGCAAAACACCCCCGGTGTCTTCTACCCCGGCGCTATTACTCTGGCTTGTGGCCCACATTCGCCGGCAAGGAGGCGCTTCTTATCCCGCTGTTTAAACATTCATGGCCCCCGCGAGGGCCCAGGGACTCTGCCGCCGTGATGAGGGTCTTCCTTAGGCCCGCATACCAAGCACAGGCTGCATCTGAGAGCAGTGGTCCAACCGTTGTGCCGGCCGCGCGTCCTGATTACTGCCTAGACAAAAGACTCCTCTTCATCACAATCCCGTCCTGGCGACGGCAGGGCTTGTTGTCCCGGCACGGAACACCCGAGTTCACGCGGGCTACTCAACACCTCACAATACAGAGGCGGAACTAGGGCACAAGAGTATTTTAACGCCGCCCCAGTAAAAGAATTGATCACGTCCGGCCGTGACGACGCATTGCGACGGCGATGGAGCGAGTGAGCGAAGAGATTTGGGCGGCTCTTAACGGCGAGGTCTTGAGAGCCGATGAGGGTGAAGTGAGGTGAAAATGGAGGAGCGCCGGAATGAAAGGGCAGGGGAAATGGGAGATCCCCGAGAAAAACCGCAAAAACAGTGGCGTCGTCCAGCACGATTCCGACTTGCGAAAGTCCGGATTGAACCGGCCGGGGATTGGTGGAGGCGAGAGGTCTAACCGCTCAGCCACCTTGGCTCCTACAGCGATGGGAAACAGCATAAATAAGCTTCGGGTGTGTTCTGTTTCCTCAGGATTTTAAGCGATGACTACAGAGTTACAATAGAGCAATTTGTTCACGAAAGATACAACATTGTCGCTACAGTTTGAAAAACTGTTTTACATAAGAACAAAATTCGTAAAGGGAGAGCTATTTAACAGCGATTTTTGCTGACTGACTTTTCAACGACCACCTTTATGTTCCAATAACCAAATTTATGAATTGTTGAAAAAAAATCTACTTTTACTTATATCCTGAAAAAGTTTTTTATTCAATTTTCCATAGATTTTTTAAATTCTAACAGACACAACTGCTTACAATAAGACCTGTGTGACAATTTAAAAATACAGAGGCGAAACAACCATGTATTCCGCGAAAGGGAAATTTTGGGGAATCGTGGAACATTTTAAAACTAAAATATCCGTCGTGACGTCAGTAGAGGTAAAGGGCACTGCCAATATGGCCACCATAACTTCACACAGAATCCAAGAAGGTGGCGGAATCCTCCAATCCTCAGCCCTCGGCCTTTGTCCGGGAACCTACTATTTACATCTACTGCCATAATACTGCCGCCTAAACGTTACGTCTTAGCCACCTCATCTAAAGTAACTGCTAGAGAAGTAAATACACATGATCATAATACATATTATTATAATACATATCATGTATATAGTTAAATATTATCAAGTTTTACAGTTTTACTTTTTTGTTCCCTTTGAACCTGTGGGATTGTTTGTACAGTTTGTACCATTATTAAGCATCAATGGCTACACTAACAGACACTGTTTTTACCCTAATTGTCACAAAAAATTTAAACAAACCCTCCAGTTGTAAACTCGAACGAAGGTAATCGAATGACCCGATTATCCTTCAGCGAACCAAATAAATACCGGTACTTGACCAAGTTGATTTTGTTGCTGCCAGAAATTCTGTATTACTACGCATTTCAGACTGTTCTAGCTAACCAAATGCTCATTCACTCAAATAAAAATATTCATCTGACTCTACCTGAACCTTTACATTTTGTACAGTAAGTAAGCAAATAACTTGAACGTACTTGTAAATTATTTGGGTACACTAAATACGTGAAGTTTATTTTGGAAGAAACAAATTAATTGTTCGGCTCAACAAATTATTTTTAATGCTCTACTTGGTTAAAGGTTAAAGGAGCAAATGCAAATGTTTGGAGCAAGATCAGATTTTCTGAGTGAACAAAATATTGTTAAGTGTAAACAAATACTTTTCAAATAAATTTATTTTATATCTGAAATCTAAATTTTACTCTCAGCGCACGCTTAGCTGCAAAGCGTGGCGTCGACCTAATGTTACATGCTTTCTGCTCTGCATCGCTTCCCTAGTCTCTTCCCGCTCGGGCGAGCGAAGGAGTTTGTGAAGGCAGGCGAGCGGAAACCCGAGAAGCTAGTGGAGATTCACAAAGGCTTGCCACTGCGATAAGGCTACCGAGAATCGTGCACTCCCGACCGCAGTAGGATTGAATTTCTTGAGGGTTATCTTTGAAAGAACGTTCTGGTCATTGCCCTCAGCAAGACTCGTGGTGCGGGGAACCTTCTAGATCGGGCCAGCGAGGCTACTTACGCCGCGACGGGCCTCTGAGCAGACAGTTTAGATTTTGGAAAACTGTGTGACCTTGAGCGACAGGTGTGTGAAGACAGCGAAGCGACGAGCCAGCAGAGCGTCGAGTGGCTGCGAGAGTGGCGAGCGGGAGTGAAGTCTGCGGACTGCGAGCATCGGCACAGTGAAGAGTGTGACTGACGGGCGAGACTTCTGAACTGGATGCGTGAGTGTAAGACATTCGAAATGATGGCAATATACAGATTGAGTATGTGTGAATAACGAGTGTGAATTAAATGACTGCAACTAATGTAGATACATTGATAAGGACTTTAATTGGAACTGAGCTAGACGTTGAATATTGCGTTCAGTGAGAATAACAAGAGTAATAGAGGAGATAGATAGCTGTATGAATGAATTAAAAATCAAATTTAGTTATTTCTTTTTCATAAAGTCCTCCATCCCTAAAAAAAAAACTCGGGTACGTCCCTCTGGCGTCTTGTAACAATAAAAAAATCAGTTTTCTTTCACTGACGCAGTACAACGAAATACACGAGTTAGGATAACGATGTTTGGTTTGTCTTCATTGTTTCCCTCAAGTATAGCTGAAACCTGTTGAAGTATTTTATTTTAAAAATAAACATCCAAAACAAGTTCGCAACACTGGGCTAGGAGCCTGGCTTGGGTATTTATTTTTCATGGAAAGCGTCGTAAAGAAATTTAGTGAGCTAACTTTACGAATTGAATGAATAACTAAAGGTGTTTGATAAACATTTATCACATATCAGTTAGAGAATCAATTGTTGTAAACAACTAATTAACTTAAAAACAAATATTCAATATGCTATGGAAATAAACAAATCATCCATTTGTGTCCATAGTTAAATGCACAAATGTTCCTTCATAATTTATGATCTATCACTATAAATGATATTTCGTTAGAAACAGCCTGATCGACCATTACTTGCCATCAATTTCATGGCTTTATCTTGCTATATTTGTATGAAATCAAAGTAACTGTTTATATGGACGTGCATGAAGCAAGGGTGAATTAACTACTGCAATGTACAACTGAGATTTGCAATTAACTGCGCCACAGTAGTTTCAAAAACAGAACATGTAGCCACATTTTCAACAGAAAATCCATTAGTAAATTTATCCTGCAGTAGACATTTAATTTATCCGCTGTAAAAAAGAAGGGAAAAAAAGGCGTTGATAGAAAAATATATTCGTAGAAAGTGCAACGTGTAAAATACGTAATATACCCTAAATTCTACATGAAATTAAAAATATAATTTTCTGCTGTATTACTATTTTTTAAATTATTCCTGATACAAAAAATGTATTAGCATGTCAGATGGTAATCCAAAATTCTCTGTCATTTATTTATTAAACTTGTGCGCGTGTGTGCAAGTGCACGTATAACTCTGACACCGAGTTGTTTCTCCTCCAGAAACCAGATAACAAATCTTAAAGAATCCTTAGCAGAAAGCAACTACAAGGTGAAGTATGCTCATACTAGCGTAAATATTTTAACCAATGATGCGCAAACGTGCCGCAGAGGAGTTATACTTCTTGTCAAGACCCAATCTGGTAATGGTGAATTTTTTTTTTTTTTGTGATGAAACGAATACAAATGATAGAATAAATAATAACCGGCTTTCCGAAATTCTAATAATTTAATATTAGAAAGCGTCGTATCTCAGTTTTGATTAGAACCCACAACTCGCGTCCAAGCAGCCTTGAACGGCATACCAGCATGCAAGGAAACTGACAGATACGAAGTGCATAATACATGCATAACTCCGCGTGAAAATATACTTCGGCTTTGCAAATAGGATGTCATCCCGCTTCGCATTTACCGGCATATACACGTGTACGTATCTCAGGATACCACAATACATTCGAAGCAAGTGAAGATGGCTGCAGAGACGGGTTTTCACCGTCAGCAAACAAGACACTAAAGAAGAAAACTCATTTTCAAATGCCGCAGACAACGAAACGCGACAGGGGAATTTATTTATCGCCAGGCTCTGAGCATAAGCAAGCTGCGCACTCGCGAATAAATCAAGGCTGTGGAAATGAACATGTGCTTTTCTCCATGAAACCGCCAATAGAGCACGAATAAAAAGGAGATTCTCGTTTATTCGAAACAGCCATGTCTGGTTGCGCGCAGACACTCAGGGGTGAAATCCCGTGGTTTCAGTAATCCAGTCCTTGACCTCCAGTGTCGGCTGAGACATCCATATTAAGGCAGTTCACGATAAAGAGAGAACTTTTAAAATTTACTTTTGAAGAATATCACTGTTCCTACCTGCATATGTTTTAATGCGCGCACTAAGTGACGTGCCCAGTTAAGTTGGTAATGATTGAGGGAAAATAGTTCCATGCTTTAATGGCGAATAAAAATTTCTTGGTTAACATTTGTGAAGACTCAAATTATTTATTTCATTTTACTTTTTTTAATGTATCTAAGTGTTAGAATAAGCAGATTTGTAAAATATTATTTTTTCTAATAATTTTACTGTTTCACTTGACCGACGCAAGAATATTGTGATCAGGCCCATGATAATGTTAATTTTACATACGGCGGAAAAATACGCCATATTCATAAACGCAGATCTTAAGCAGAGTATCCACAGGTGCTCAGTTTACCGTGAACAGCCTATAATTGGCCAAACGTTCTTCTTGAGCGTGGAGTGACGATGTCAGGGTCACAGATTATTACAGATTACGTAAGTGATATAGCGTGGCGGCACCTTTGATGTGGGTGTATATTCGATTGACGGTTACTTCCAACTTTTATTAAGCCCTGGTGTAGTTCTACTTCCCAGGGTATTCCTCCGCCTCATGTAAACAAAACTTAACCGAGTCTAGAAAAATACGCCAAAGAGTCAACGCACCAAATTCGTGCGCACTTACTGTAATAATATTCTGCATTAAGAACTATTTCTTACTATGTATTACTAGCACACCTGTTTTCCCACTGAGATTTATTTAAATAAATTATAAACTAAATATTATAATTTATACGTAAAATATAAGTAAAACTTTTGTTTGACCAAAAAAACAAGGGACTTTGGTGTTAACAGAAGTATAAAAAGCTTGTGACACATGACACATTTAAGAAATCACCAAAACACTTCACCATGGGGTAATTTTTCAGAGGTTAGATTCGAAAAGTGTGAAGGAACCGTGAATAGACTATACCCCTCGCTGAGTGGCCACGTAAGTATCCGCAGCGGACATTTTCTCTGACTGGGTACCGCGCGCTGAGGAAGATCTCCTATTGGCTGGGCTGCCGTTTAGTTGACTACGGGGCAAGCGCAGTAGAAGCTGTTTTATGTAAGCTAAAACCACGCCCTCCAAAACCTATCCTACAGGGCTGTTAATGGTAAACTGAGCACTTTTCAAAGCCCTGCTTATGATATACTTGTATGAAAACTGTGTATTCTTTCGCCGTATGTACACTTAACATTGCCATGGACTTCATTCTTTTATTCATGCGTCGGTCAAGTGAAACCGTGGAATTATTTATACGAGTTGAAAAAAAAACCAGAAAGCCAAGAAACCATTTCAGTATTCACAAAATGTTTACCTAACATTGGCAATTCAGTTTCATGACATGTAACTACTTCCCCCTTCGTCGCTACCAACTTAGTTGGGTACATGCTAGCCAGTGTGCCCGTTGAAACACACACACACACGTCTGTTGCATGTAAACTCACTAAATTTAGACAGTTGTCATGGTATATATGTACTATTTGATAACGTGCTCGCAGGTCAGACAGAATGCCAGTCCTTCATTTTATGGAAAAGTGCAAGTATAAATTATTTTTAAGTGCCAGTAAACTCTCGTAAAATTACGGACACGCTAATTTTCTTAACTGGACTTGTAAATTTCCAAAAACTTTTCGTGGATTCGCGGATCTTCTCCGTTAATTTCCTGAGTTAGTTTTCTGTAGTTCCAGTTTAAAAAAATATATTTAAATATGAATAAAGATATTTAAGTTTTTTTATGTGGGTGTTCTACAGAGTATAACTGATTAACTGATTAACCAAGATTCTCAGATTCACATCTGTGGAAGAAATGTTGACTGTCACTGTGACCTGCAAGCACGTCATAAAATCGTACGTGTCCACAAAACTGTCAAAATTTAGTGAGCTTACATGAAAGTATAAAAGGAAGAGACATTTTTCAAAAGTTAATTTAAAAAGTGCTTAAATAACCGCACTGTTAGAAATTTCCGTATTTTTACGGAAATGTACAGCAAGTGCACTGAAACGCAATCAGTAACGACTAAAAACGGAGCTGTCTCAGTAAATGCAGAATGCGGAGAGTCTCCGTATTTTCTACAGCTTCGGGTTTCGGGAACGAACAACGCCGAGTCTAAGTAAAGATTTCTTCGTAGCAAAAACCTTAAAATACTCTAAATTTAATAGGAACTTAAACAGTTGCTTATGTGATTGCATTAGAAATACCAAATTCACACCGAACAAATTATGCTAGAGTTGTAGGTGAGTGGTTCGAATCGTGGACTTCAGGTACAAATCTTGCTCAAGTATACTATATTACAATTTTTTTTAATATTTTTATACTCTGTAGAACACCCACATAAAAACACTTAAAAAATTTTATTTATATTTAAATATATTTTTTTAACTGGAACTACAGAAAACTAACTTAGGAAATTAACGGAGAGTTTCCGTGAATTCACGAAAAGTTTTTGGAAATTTACAAGTCCATTTATGAAAATCAGCGAGAGTTTACTGACACTTCAGAATAAATTTATACTTGCAATTTTCCGTAAAATTAAGGTCGTAGTTGTAGGGTTTTTTTTTCAGCCAGACTGTTTCCGCTTCTGCACCAACTACCTGTTCTGTGATGCAGGCGGGAAGCGCCAGTCGCGGGCACTTGTGTAGTGCTAG
>NQII01000032.1:1257122-1306235 GCA_002778355.1 Clitarchus hookeri
TGTTACGCTTGGCCCCGTTGAGCAATGCTAGCTAAGCAGAAGTAGTAAAGAGGCCAGAGACGCGCTTCGAGGATTGCAACAACGATTACGCAAAGAGGGCACAGAAGTGCAAACACCACACGGAGAGTGATTGCGGCAACCGGCATGGAAATGCGCACAGGACGCGTGGCCTGCTGATCTAATGGCATTTGGGGTAATTAGAACAAACCCGCCTCCGACACTCAACGGGAACCAATCAGAGTGAAGTACGTCGATACACACGTGGGAGGGCGAGAAGAGTAATATAGTTGTCTGCGACCTAGAGAGAGTCTGTCTTCGCCGAACTTCCTACGTGACCACCGCGACTCCAGAGGGCGGTGTCCGTGTTGGTTGAGGTCCCCTGCTGGCTAAGGGTGAGTTCCTTCTATCAATGTAATCTTCCTCCTAACCACTTTCCTCCATCCATCCCTCTACCTCTACCGTTGGACAAGTCTATAATACCATTTAACTCGATGTATAACTTATTCAACAAGTATAAAGTAAAGTCTCTATTAGTATTTATTATATTAACTCTTTTATTCTAAACTTAACCCAATTTCCTTATCTTAACCTATCTGTTATATATCCTAAAATAACCAATATAACACAGTGTTATCAAACACGTTTTAATAAAGTTAATCCTTTCCGATCACCTCTTACAATGGAAATATTTTTTCTGCTTAATGAATTAATTGCATGCAATTTTGCTATTCCTTTCTGTCGATGAGTTTCAGTCCTCTCCCCTCGCCCTCCCGCGCCTTTCTTAGAATAGGGTGATCGGTATACGGGGGAGGCAACCATTGTCCCAATCGGGGCCATGTTTGACCAATCCCAGAAAAACAGCGATGCGTGTGTCCTGTAGTTAAAGTAAAGTTCAATTTAGAGAAAAATATTTGCACAGATTTAAAGGAGGGAACACAGGGGAGGCAGTGTAGGGGAGGGCTCTCCCGAACGTTCATCGCTGGAGGGAGGGAAACCACTGAACAGCCCCACCCCTTCCTACAGACGCAATGGGCTCCTTCATACACAAGAATTTATGGGGCTATGCCCTGTGATGCACCTAAGTCGTCACCCAAACACCCTTCTCCCCCAAACCACTGACCTCCAACTCCTGTTCTAGTTTCAGAGCACGTCAGAACAAAAATCGCTCGCTGAGACATCACGATACGATGCGATGACGACGGTTCAAGCCCAGCTCTCGGCATAACGATATAAGAGAAACTGGTCGTTAACCTCAATTAAAGCTGTAGGTAATTCAGGAAAGTTATGGATCAACAACACAAGTCTAGAGTATGCGAAAAACAAGCTAGCGACAAAGTGTGTGACTATGATATGTTTGAGTAATAATTTTTTTAGGTACCACATATTATTATCATAGTCTGTATGCGTATATTTTGCACCGTTTTTTTTTTCTTTCACTGATTGCGATTTTGTTTTCGTCGTCGTACTCTTGGCCACGACGCGATAAAGCTCTCTGGTCATTTCACGTGGCTCGTGTGGATACCGAGAAATGTAGGACGAAAAGCACCACATCATCTGCTACGCAAGCACAGCGCTGATGAACACAGAACTAAAATACTACATTGACCAGCACTAGTGTGACTAACAATAATATGCGCTGTCAAAATAAATTTTAAAACGGTAGTACAAATAATATACGACGACAAGAGTGCGCGAGTGAGCACGCCAGCTGATTCTAACAGTTGATTGTTCAAGGCGCATAAGAGGCCTACGTATCTGTAGCTGTTTCTGCCACCAAGGCACAGAAGCGAGGTAACTACAGCAGGGCGACACCAACCCGCGTGCTTATCGTACCGGCACGTCTATACGCGAGGTTCTGAAATGTGGTGTACCGCTGAAATTACGGAACTCGGTAACCCTGTCGTTTTATTAGTGCAAAGTCTGTAGCAATGCTCGGTACGCATCCCTATACCGACTGGTTTCGGGTGTTTCCGTTTATGGGTTGTTCTCGGTTAACTGATCACTTCTGAAATCAAACTTTAAAAAATATTACTGCTCTAAATGTATATATATAACGGGTACACCGACTGGCGTGCGCTCAGTGAAGTTCTTAACGATGGAGGTGAAATAATTCCATGTCTTAACGTTGAATTTAAAATGTTAGGCGAACAATTGTGTGTACTGGAATGATTTATTTTGCTTTCTGTTTTTAAATGCACATACGTGTAACGATAAGTAAATTTTTACAGTTTCACTAGATACGAATAAAGTGGTCACCACGGTAATATCAATTTGTACATGTGGCAGAAAAAATACAAAGTAGTGATATAAATAGATCTTAAGCAGGAGGTCAATAGTGTTCAGTTTACCGTGAACAGCCCATACAGTACATTTTGCGATAAGGTAGTGTGAAAAAGACAGTTTCTAGCTATGTTGGAGAGCTCAGAAACGGTGTTTGTAATCTGCGAGGTGCCATGAAAGCAGTCTTCGTTCCTCATCTCGAGCGTACTCTCTTTCCGTACATCAGCACACTAACGCACGTTTAATAGTTTCGTTGTAAAAACGAGTTTTCCAAACACTTCGCCACGCGTTTCAGGCTCCACGTCCACAGTCCTCTAAAGAGTGATCCAAACACACACATCAAATGCCTCATAATTAAGGCGCCCGTCTACCTGGAACTTTTTCCCACGTTTAGGCCGAGAAGCGTGGGAGCGATAAGGGCGAGACTGCCACGCGCATCAANTTCTCGTCGTGCTGCGTGTACCTATGGGACTTTCAGCGGTGACCATATTATTTTATTAGTGGGAAGTCTTTAGGAAGGTTCAGTGCAGGCGCCTATAGTAGTTTTGTATGTATCTGATGCGTGCATTTTGAGCTACAGCGCCTTGGAAAGGCCGTTTTTTTTAGCGGTTTTGGAGTACTCTGAATTGATGTTTCTAACGTACGTGATATTTTGAAAGTACTTAAAAGCTCTCGTCTGAAGTGTGTGTTCTTTTCGTAGATCAGCACGTTGGACGCACGCTTAATAGTTTCGTTGAAAAACGTGTATTTGAAACACACTGCAACGCAGTTCAAGCGCCAGGTAGACGGGCGCCTTAAGACCATCTGTTTTCTAGCGGAAAGAAGCCAGGATCGCCTGCTTGTACTCCAAAGAACTTGACCAAAGATCCACGTTCGTGATTTTTTTTTATTGTTACACGTCCTCGGTGTCTGCCGGCGAATCCCGGATATTAGGTGTCGGAGTTACTTGATTCTCACTGCTACGGGAGGGTAGGAAACTTTCTTCTGGCAAAATAAACGTGACTAAGGCAAAGGAAAGTGACTGCAAATATGATATTTAACACACCGAAGTCTCACCTGCTCGTAAATATCTATGTGCGCGCACCACATTTAATTAGCATGAAGCCTTTCCCTAGGCAACTACCGTCAATTAACTTGGTGACCTTGTCTTTTTAAGGCGTGTTATGCCTATCTTACACATGTATTTTCATACACGCAGTGGTTATAAAAACGCCCATTAAATACCATTTCGAATTAAAAAAAAAAAACACAGGTTGCAGATGGAAATTGAAAACAAGTAAGTCGTTCTCAATGTGTGCAAATTTTCTTCACTGGCATAAGTGAAAACATTATAATTTAAAATTTGCTAGCAGTTTCTAACACTTTTTGCGTACGCTCTGTTCATATTAAGACTGGGCAGGCGGCCGACGTTAATCAAGGAATTAAAGCTGCCGTCTAGTGAAGAGTATGTGTGTGTGTGTGTGTGTGCGTGTGCGTGTGTGTGTAAAAATAGATGAAGCGCTACGTCTGACGCCGGCCGGCGTGTGCAAAGCGATATCACCTCTACGCTCATAGCTGTGAACTCACGTGCAGGGTTCGCGCGGTACCGCTGGAACTATGGGATTTTAAGCGGTGACACTATAATTTTAATTGAACGCGACACGTTGTAGAGCCCGATGCACTCCTCTATCGTAATTTCGCATGACACCGGTTGGTATATTTTGAGAAACAGCAGTCTGAAAAAACCTTTTTCAGCCATGTTGAAGGGCATTAAAATAATGTTTGTAATGAGCGTGACGTTTTGATAGTATCATACACGAATAGTCACAAGTGTGTTTTCTTTTCGTCGATAAGCATTTTGGGCGCACGTTTCCTGGTTAGGGAAGAAACGGGATTTCAAACACATTGCAACGCTGTTCAAGCGATTGTTAGACGGCCCACCTTAAAGGATTCGCCTTCCCGGGCATATTTACGCGTTTGAGGTTCAGAGGCGCAAGAGCGGTAAGAGCTACAATGACACGCGCATCAAGTGCGCCATCGCCGCTACGCGCAAGGCTCTGAACTGGAGCGCAGTGTTATCGCCGTGCCGCGGTTGCCTATGGGACTTCAAACGTCGACACTATCATAATGACTGACGGAAAGTGTAAAGGAAATGTCAATGCAGACTCCCGTCGTAGTTTCCCTCGAGTATGTGCTGTATGTTTTAAGAGACAGCAAGCTGAAATGAAAAACTATCCTAGATATATTTTTAGCATGCGTGGAGTCTTGAAAGTTTCACTCCGCCCTCATACAAGGTGCGTTTTCTTCACGTATGTCAACATATTGCCAACGCGTTTTAATAGTTTCGTCGAAAACCCGTATTTCCAACACCCTATATTCCATTCGCTGTTTCTTCAGAATTTTTGAATCAAACCTTTGAAAAATCCCCCGTGTAGGCTGTGTTGGGTTGTTTCCTAATGCCACATATCACCAGCGCCTTGCATTTATGTTAACATGGAAGCATTTTATTGGTGGTTAAACTGGACTTCAACTTTAATTTTATCTTTTGATTCAAATATTTGGTTGATATTAAAATTTAATAAAGCGGAGAGAAATTAGTTGTGTTGGTAATACCTAGCAAGGAATTGTCCTTATGCAAAGTATTATACTCAAAGAGCGCAAGAATTCAGTGCGTTCTCTCTTTGATGTAATTTTCAATACTTGGTCAAGGTTACTTCTACTATAAGTTGGGAAGATCGCTGATAAAAGTTTGACAATCGAAACTTTTCGCCACTAGGTAAGCGCTAGTGTCGCACGTGTACCACATTTTCCCTATTTTCTACGTCAAAAAACAGTATAATTGCAATAATCATGAATAAATAACGAAATAACTTCCTAACTAATTAAAATCTTTCTCTTTTATAATTCACGTAGCTTAAAATTTTAATTAAAAGTTACCTTTTGTACCACTGCGCACCTAGCGGCAGAAATTTTCCCTATGCCGAAGAAATCTCGTTTTGTCCCTAACCTGAGTAGAATTAATCTTAACTTGGTTAAGCTTTGTTTGCACGAGGCGGAGGAATATCCTGGAAGCAGAACTTTAGCAGGGCTTCAGAAAAGTTGGAAGTAACCGTGAGTGGATGATACAACGCAGTTCAAGCGCCAGTTGGCAACTACACTCCAATAAATTATTCGTAAAATTACCACATCAATGTATACAAATAGCGAGAAAGTGCGAATGGTAAACTATTTGCCCGTACATACTTGGTACCGATCCTACATTCGTTCACGAAACATTCAAATGCGTAGGGAAGTCCCCAAACTTGTATAGTAACTCAAAGTTCCTATATTTACAACATTACATGTGGTACTATTTCCATACAATGTATATTAAAAACTTATATTACAGTTTAGGAAGTTTACCAGGAAATGTTTTACAGGGTGCATGTATAGTTCGTCTCGACAGTGAAGACGGCGAAGGGATCAGCCTGCTCGATCAAATAAATATCAGCGGGACTTTTTGNGGGGGGGGGGGTCGAGGGGTGGAAGAGCTGGTCCACCCGACAACTCCCACTGCTGCGGTAGTTAGCGAGGGGTTGGTGGAGAAGGGAAGACGGGACGGGGCAGTGCCCAGGGTCCTGAAGCGACCACTCGGCCGTAATGCGCTTCGTCTTCCTTCGTCCCGACAGAGAGTTTGCCAGGAAGCGAGATCAAAACCAGACATTCTGGAGCAGAACTCGCGCACCAATGCCGCCGCCAGTGAGAGGAAGCGCTTCTGCTGGAAACTTCAGACCGTGTATTTAAAGCTAATGGTCACAAAAAAAAAATCATCATCCTATACTTGTACGAAAGTACTGTATTATCACGTAAAATATTTTTTACAACTCATAGTTTTTGCATTATGGAATGTCAAAATCGCAATTTTACAGAAAATTTGGCAAGGGTAACTGAAAGGACATGTCTTAATTAACTCAGAGGTATGCTTAACAAATCTTATTTAAAAAAAAAATTACAAACTGATACAAATCACAAACATGCAAATATGTCGTTATTTTAAGGAATTGTTTCAAAACTGCTAGAACAGTTCGTTGCGTGATTATAAAGATTCCTTTTAATTTATCATTTTTCAATGTGAACGACCTCATTTCGGTAAATAATGTAGCTCTTTTTATATTTGTGCGTCCCAGGAACACTAAAACTGAGATTTTGACAGGCCATTGTGTAAAAAATTATTCCGTCTAAAATATTTTTCATACGAGGAAAATGTACTAGCATAGTCTATTCGCGGTTTCTTCACACTTTTTTTTATCACACCTTTGAAAAATCACCCAATGTATGACGTGTTTGGTTATTTCTTAAATATGCAATGTATCACAAGCGTTTTATACTTCTGTTAACATGAAAGTGCCTTATTTTTCGTTAAATAAAAGTTTTACCAGTATTTTATTTATAAATTATAATTTTTCATTTATAATAAATATGAACACAAACAGTGAGAAAACGTGTGTGTCGGTCACGCCTAGTAAGAAGTAGTTCTCATGCAAAGCATCATTACAACTGCGGGCGCACGAATTCGGTGAATTGTCCTTTAGTGCAGTTTCATAGACTTGGTTAAGCTTAGTTTCCACGAGGCGGGGGAATATTCTGGAAGTAGAACTTTATCAGGGCTACGGAAAAGTGTGAAGTAACCGTGAATGAATTATAAGAAATATCTACAAGTTGAAAAACATTTCGTACAAATTTGAAATAATGCAGTTTTCGGTGAGCAGGGCCCTTAAAAACAGAAACTTTTATCTGAAAGAAAAACACGTAGGCTCCTTCAGCAATAGCTAGAGGCGCCATATTCTCCGTGCGGCTATAGAGGTGTACTGGTTAAACCGCTCAGCTCTCACGCGGCGAACTGGGGTCGATCCCCAGCTGATCATTCCTTAATGTTCGCATACGACAAACATGGTGGGCGTTGCCCGGAGAGTTTCCTCTGGGTACTCCCATTTCCACTACCACTGCATTCCTTCGCTGCTCCACCTCTTCCTCGCTTTGACTCTAACCTTATCATTCCCAAGCAGATCTTACGGGTCCCCCGCCCACCGATGAGTCGACGCATTGAGCGGCGAAACAGCTTCGATACCGTCACAGAGTAGGCAAGTACACAGAATCGAAATAGCGTGGCATTTCCGTTCTGATGAAACTCTTCAAACGGGGCTTTGGGTCTGACTGGCTGTCGCATGTTATGTTATGCTATATTCGCTGTTGGGGTTGGTCTGCCGCCTAGCAAGTTGGTCTCCAATAACTAACTGATTAGTGAACGAAATCTCGCCATGTTGCTGGCCAGTGAAACCATTTTACTGGCGTGTGTGGCTGGAGTTGGCAATACACGCCACCTTTTCACTATTGTATCCTCAAGGAGACTGCCTAGTAAAATATTGTCTGCAAAATCAGTGTTCGCGCGTATACGGATATATAAGTAAATAAATGTTCTGAAATGCTATTGTTTCCCCTCACAAATGTAGAAAACTACTATATACAGTCACCACTTTATCTTGTTATTCTATCGATTATATCTAACGACAAAAAAAAGAGGGAAATTTGTTAAAAAAAAACAGCACTGTTAGTGCTTTCCTGCACAGTTCATTAACTATAAGACGGTGGAGGGGAGTACGAAGTGGCATTTGTACTTTAATCCATTGATCTGCATCGCGTGTGATAATATCCTACTGTCACAGATATAATATGCGATAAATTCAGCTTCCAGGAAACGCATAGCGCAGCTTTGGGAGGGCTCGTGACAATAATTCCTTACGGCTAGACGTAACACTGAGGCGTTAAAAAAAATTTACTAGCGATTCCTCTCGAGTATTTTGTGATATATGCTGTTCACGGTTACGTGATCACTTTTGAGGCCCTAGTTCCCTTTCCTTTCAGCTATTTCTTATCCTTTAACCACCTTTTTGAATAAATATTACCATGTAAGTAATAAACACAGTGTGTATATTCTAACACACTCGGAAGTTATGGTCAAAGGCTAAAATAAAATACATTTATCGACTACCATTACAAATGAGAGGGCTTTCAAAAGTACTCCCTTTACCGTGGATAGCCTATATTGTGCTGTAAATGCAGTGTTGATGGGGGCAGCACCTCGGGTGCTGGACCGCGGTTGTACCTGTACGCCAGGGTCTCAGTGACGATGTGCGAGGACGCTGAAGGAACACAACTGCACCGGCCTCAGGGGGTCGCGTCTGGTCATATGTCGTGTTAGCTGGAGGTGTCTTCTGCGCTGATTATATCTGAGTCCTCTACTGTCGGTTCCTGCCCGCCGGTTATACCTAGGAGGGAACAGTAAAGTCCCGAGTGTTCTGCGGATTCATTTACCGGTAGGTTCTCCTTCAAAGTCATATGTACAGCACACTTGTTAAATGGCAGCTGTCCCATTGGGAAGCCTTTGCACTGCTTTGCTCCTGAACTCAGTTACGCCTTTGATTCCTGTTCGTTACTATCTCGCATGCAAACAGGCCATTTATAAAGAACTGCAGTCTTGCCATAATATATCATTAAAAAAACCGAATGCTTGAAGACTCCTTTGCCATCGAAAGAATTCGTGAAATCCTCGGATCTCTAGGGTGAGTGAGTGAAGAGAACTGGGAGGCTCTTAACATCGAGGTCTTCAGACCCGATGGGGGTGAAGTGAGGTGAGTATGGAGCAGCGCCGGAATGAAAGGGCGGGGGAAACGGGAGATCCCCGAAGGAAACCCGCCGACCAGCGTGGCATCGTCCTGCAAGACTCCCGCTTGCGAAAATCCAGAGTGAACCAGCCGGGAAATGAACCCGTTTCGCCTTCGGTTCGTCTTGGTGGGAGGCGAGCAGTTCTAACCGCTCAGCCACCGTGGCCCCCTTGAACGGCGAGGATTTTCTCGGCTCGCCACTTCTAGACAACGTGAGAAAGCGCGGTAAATCAGTCCTCTTAAATATTAATGTAACCCCAATATAATCAGCCGACTGCTCGTAAAACAAAAGTGCTATACATTCATCCGCCCTGCTGCCGAAAAAAAGAAGAAAATCACAAATGTATTCATTTATGCGTCTCCATCGCGAACCCTGCACTTCTTAGAAAACCGGGTTCCAAGTAGTTTTGGAGGGGGGAGGGGGGGAGTACGCAAGCCTAGAACCCACCTACATAGAACCGGTCCTGCCGGTCTTACGTAATTTGAATTATTTCCGAATTTTCGTGTTATCGCATAATTAACGGCCACGTTAATTCGCACATAAAGCTTCGTTTTTTAATTTGCGAACTAGGCCAGTGGTGCGGTTTGCACACTTGCCTCCCACCATGACGACTCAGTTTCGATCAGGGTAACTCTTGAATATGGAATTTATAAAATAATTTTACAAAGTCATTAAATTCATAATTTAAAGATTGTTAAAACAATTTAAATATTACAATAAAATACATACAATACATTTATACAAATACATAAAATAAACATTAATTACATCATATATAAAAAACATTACAAATGCTATCATATATAAAACAAATCATAAATTATACCAAAATAAGATAAACATTATAAATTATACAATATATAAAATAAGGTCTAAATATTATGTGTTACCTCTTTTTTTTATAGATTCTACTGGCTTAAAGCGAGGGGATTAAAAGGTAACCAAGAAATCGAGAATTAATTACTGATAAATTAGTGATAATTAGATCCACCTATCATTTAGCATAACACCGCAGAGGTTAAACTTTAATAAAATTATGCACAGCCTCACTACAAATTTTTTAATCTGAACCAAAAATTACAACGCAGGAAAAGTTTGTGAAATGACTGAAGTTTCGCCACCGGCAGTTCGTAGTGCTCAACCGCAATAAAGAGAATTCGCAACACAACCGAAAAAAAAGAGGGGCTGTAACGAAAAAAAGTGAAATAATTACTGTAACGGTAGGGGAGGGGGAGTCACCATTCGTTCCCCCTGAAACATGCACACGGTGGGGGAATTAACACACAAAAAAAAACTGCACAGGTGCAGCAAAAGAGATGTGAATAAATTACTGAGGACGTGCCCCCTTTCGCGAGCCAATACGCTGCTCTCAACCAAAAGAAAACTAATAAAATTTTAATAGCTGGTATTGTGTAGTCAGTCCCAGTCCCAATCCACCACGCCACCATTAAACGGATATTATTAATTTAGTAGCTCGATCAAAGAACTTCTGAACAAAGCGACCGGTTAGCATTTGCAAAGAAGAACAGTAATTAATGAAATACTGGGATGATCGCCAGACCGATTTCATAATCTTTACAGTAACACGTTATATTTTACTGCCATAAAATATTGTTCTAAATGAGGGTTCAGAAATAACAATAAATCAAAATCACGTACAAATATTCACAAACGACTTAACAGGTTGCTTAAATTCGCGATACATACTCGTGCAGTTAACAATTAATAGCTTTAAAATTTCCGGTATTATTTAATGAATTACGATATGATACTTCAATTCAAAAATGCCGATAGTTTTCATTGCTTTTGACAGCTTATTTGACAAGTTCTTACTGGCTGAGTACAGGAAAATATCCTCTAACAGTGGAAGAAACTAGTGAACAAACAAAGCTATTTCTGTAGTGTACGGATACGTTAGTGTGGCCTGCTAGCACACAGCAACGCGAATTATGCAGCTTAATGGCAAAGCTGAGGTCATGTTATTATGTTGGCATGATTGGACTGTGGTAATGGACACAGTCCAATGATACCAACAAAAGTATATTCATGTCATGTGCTTTGCATTTCCCTGTAGTACTTATTTTACTTAATGCAATACATAACTTAAGAGGCCGCAAAGCAGTTGACCATTCATTCGAAAAATNAAAAATAAAAAAAAAAAAAAAAAAAAGGCATACGACTTATAACGTAGTAAAGAAAAATGCACAAACTTGCGTGTATTCTTCAAACGAAGGGTCTTAATAGCCTTGACTGTTAAGGCCACATTTTTAACATTTTTTTAAATTTTTATTACCTGAAAGATATTTATATAAGAACCACAATAAAGTAAATTTTTGTAGTAAAATAATAATAGTTTTCAACATATAACACCGAAAAGTCGAAAATTTCGGAATATGGAAGCCCAAGTTTTTATGCTAATAAACTTTATCATATAAATCACATGTCATGTGATATATACCATATACAGAACATGTTAATTAAGTACCAGGGAAATTTAACAATGGGTAATCGGGTAATGGTATCCTAAATATCTTTAAAAATAGGCAATTATGTTTTTACCAACACATTTTTATTCGTCCAAGAGAAACTAATAACTATTAATATTTTTGTTTAAAATATTTAAGTATTTTCTTTTCTTTAAAAACATTGCGATGTAAAATAAATTAAGTAGGCCCCTACAACTATTTTTTCACAAAAAATAAGTATTACCAAAACAAAATTATGATAGGGAGGGGACTCGAACCCGCGCCTTGAGTAGCGACGTCCTACCAACTGTGTGCGTCTGATATTGTGAGTATTCAGTACAAAATAACGGCAAACTGCAGTTATCTTTCATTTTGTGGAAATACTTTATTGTCTAGAAATATATGCATATTTGGAACACCTATACTGCTTTTCAAAGCTTGAAAGCTGGTCTAAGTTACATTTAGTTCTCATACTATGCTTTAAAATTTAAATACAGTGGCTTCATATCATGAGGTTATCGCTGTTCACTACCATCCGCCATTTTACAACGCCAAGTCGGTGGAAACTTGTAAATATTTTGTTCTTCCTGTTGTTTTTAGCGTAAAACAACACTGGGCTGTGGCAACATTACTTAGAGGCTTTATTAACATTAACACTTCAACAGTATGTTCGCATCGTAGTAATATAAGACTTCATAAATGGTAAACAATATTAACTTTGTCACGACATCATTAACTTTACTACAACATAAACGTTTAAAGAAATACGTTAATACAAATGTTATTGTTGCAAGAACATTGGACTTATTTCTGTTCGCGAGAGAAAATACAGATTGAAATCAGTCCATTCTGGTTTCAGAAATTCGGCAAAGTAGTTTGGCATGGAATGATAACGAATTTTAATATTAAACATCAACAGTAAGTTGTACAGAGAGATAAATAAATTAACATCGCAAGGACACCACCGCCTTAAGTCCAGAGTACTGAGAGTTACTGAAGGGGCGTGTTGACGAGAAACGTTTTGAGGGGTGGGGAGGGGGCACGTGTATTAGAAAGAGAAAGACATCATTCCGGCCTCACAAGTGTGAGCTAACACGTTCGTTGTATTTCTTTTTGCGTCACTGATTTCTTTACTCAGCAGCGCTCGTTGTGACAAAGGGCACGCTGGGAAGATACAACAAAACAATAAAGTTAGCAGGTTTCCGCATTCATTGCCTGCCTTTTGATTTTCAGTCTCGTTACCTTCTGTTAAACAGTTTCTGCTGCCCTGGAGATGGCGACTGTAATGCGTGCCGATACTGCTCGAGTACGTAGAGGAGAGTGGAGTCAAACTCGTCGCCATCTCATAACGCAAAGTGACAGGATTTCTAGTCACGAGTACAGGAATTTAGTTGCTACAATTTTATTTTTTTCCACTCATCGCAGGCGGGATGCGTACAAGTGGCTGCCAGAAGTGTAGGATCCATCTTGTCTGCGGCAGCGTTTTTTCACGACCACGACCGGGAAGGAAAGGATGAGAGGAGGGGGAGGGTGCGGAAGGGGTTGGAAGCGGTAATGGTCGGCGAATGGGAAAAGTTAGCCCGACAGAGTGCCCTGGCGGACGACCACTCAATCACCGCGCGCGGCCCAGGCATTCCAGATAATTGGAGCAGGGATGTGATCATTCCTTTCCAGCCATCCCCTTCGCCGCTTGCTGGAGCTGGAAGATCTGAAGGAGGACTCACACGTCAGCACGCCGAGCAGACACAGCAGATAGCAACCAGCAGCCAATCACAGAGATTCTTGCTGCTTCCGCACAAACCGCGTCGATATCGCCCACGATTCGGTGCGTGATGCTTGAAGCAACGCAAACGGCTGCCATCGATGTTGTTCTGAGCTTAAGGTTCCCATCTACCTGGAGTTTTTTTTCCGCTTTTGAGGCCGCGAAGCGCGGTAGCCATAAGGGCGACACTGCCACGCGCATCACGTACGCCATCACACTAAGCGCAGTAAGCGTGCGGTGTTCTCGTCGCACTGCGTGTACCTATGGGACTTTCAGCAGCGACCCATTGCACTGGTGGAAAGTCTGCGGGGAGGTTCACTGCAGGACCCTACAGTAGTTTCGTACGTATCTGAGGCGTATATTTGAGTTACAGCGCTTTAAAAAGGCCGTTTTGTAGCCATTTTAGAATACTCTGAAATGATGTTTCTAACGTGAGTGACATTTTGAAACTACTTAACGGAGCCCTCGTCTGAAGTGTGTGTTCTTTTCGCAGATCGCACGCACAATAGTTTCGTAGAAAAACGTGTATTTCAAAAACTACGCAGCACGGTTCAAGCGCCAGGCAGACGGGAGCTTTAACATCGGGGTGGCGTTTGATGATGAGCCGATAAAGACTGGAGCAGGGTGGGTATGGAGCAGCGGGGGAAGAGGGAGAGCCCTGAGAAAACCTCGCCGATTAGTGCCATCGTCCGGCACGATGCCCACGTGCGAAAATGTGGGAGTGCTTGAGCGGCGTGGCTTGTGGCTCGCACTGTATCTCCACGGGTTGTTTACCTCACAAACGTCTTCCAGGTGACTTTGTCAATACCGGCGCGAGGACAGGTAGTCTCGGCGACCCACGGCAGGTGGCATCCCGAGGAGAAAGGAAGCGCGTTCGCGCTGTGAAAGAAAAAGCGAGAGAAACACACAGAAACCTGGATACTTCCCGAAGAAGCGTACGCGGAATTGAGCTGCAAACCAACAGCAAAACGGAGAGAACCTTATCGCTGACATTTTGTTTGGCGAAGGAGGCTCTGCAGTACTGCCAACGCTTGAGCACACTGAAATTGCCATTTTCACCTTTCGGTGGTGGCGTGGTTGGCAACAGTTTACGTGGCGCAGGAATTCTGTTACTGCAGTGGGTTGTAGTACACGTTTAAAACTATTACACGCGTCCACAATCCGTATGCGCGCGAAAACAAAAACAATACTTCAGACTATGGCGAGACAAAACTTCCCAACATATCACGCCTGTTGACAGCACTATTTTTTCAAGCTCTTTAACATGGCCAAAAACTATATTTTCAGACTATATCTTTAGATATTCTGGTTTAATTCCTTGCAATGAACTCTTGTTAACTAAGTCGGACAAATGAAAAAATTTACAACGTAAACTAATGTTATGGGCAACCGCGTGACACATATGTTATAACCAAATATGCTAACCGGTCATAATAATTTTTTTTGCATATTTTAAATTTTTCATGCATAAATTACATCCATTATAAAATAAAATTTTTAACATCAATACAATATTTTTTATGGCTGTCCTACATGACAAAGGTTTTCTTGCAAAATGTACTTTTTGAAGCATCTAGAAATGAAATACGCTTAAATTTTAATAAAAAATACTTAGGTTAATTTTTTTTTAAAGTTAAAAAATATATTACAGCAAAATATTTTACAAAGTTACAAAATGTATGCACTCCATTTTCATACGCCAGACAAATCGTACGTTTATGATAATTATCACTGTGTGTATTCCTGGTTTAATGAGTTCCGTATATTGTACAGTCGCGTGCAGAGCTTCAGTTAAAGCCATTCTACTTCTATTTAAGACCTAAAACGATCTGAATATTGGGTACTGGCGAGAAAGACCTCGTTCAGGGAGTTCCAAATATGTCATCTCAATTCCAATGTGTATAAAGAAGAAATCAATATTTCTCACGGCCACGAATGTAAACATTGCACTTTTATAAGACGTTACGACAAGCACAAAATATTCATAATTTACCGCCTACATTATTGAAAACGTTCCACCCTCGGTGACGTTTACATTTGTGTGCAATCACAGCCACATATGTTTCTTAAGTTTTCATTTCAAAAGCTTTGGATTACATATATAGGCTGTTTATTTTTTAAGTCCATGAGAAACTTTTTCGATCCCATATTCAATTAAAGATTGTTTCTTACCACAAATTCTTCACCACTCCAATATTACTCGCAGATGATAAGGGACCACGATGGTGTAGTGGTTAGACTGCTCTCCTCCCACCTGGGCGAACCATGCCTGATTCCCGGCGGGACCACTCCCGGATTTTCGCATGTGGGAATCGTACAGGACGATGCCGCTGATCGGCGGGTTTTCTCAGGGATCTCCTGTTTCCCCATACCTTTCGTTCCAGCGCTGCTCCATGCTCACCTCACTTCACCCTCATCGGTTCTCAAAGACCTTGATGTTAAGAGCCGTCCAAATATCTTCACTCACTCACAGATGATAAAGCAATTACTTGTAACTTATTTCTAACGAATATGCATTACAATACACATGGCATTAAATCACAATTAGATAGTCGAAATAGCTGTGCTGTCTTCAATCAGGATCTCATTACATGAATGAAAAATTCGTTTTGCTATATTTAAATAGAGAGGACGTAACGATTAATCTTTTATTTCCTGAAGATGCAAGTTGTAAATATTTAATTGTGGCATCTAAAAATATTTTCAGTGCATAAGTTGTAGAACGGCAGAGACTCGCTGAATATATAAAGTAAGGATTTATTTTTCCTTATTTGAGTTGAATGCATTTTCCTTTTCGTTTCAAACATGTCTATGAGCTAATTGCCAGAACAGATCGGCAATCTTTGCTCTCAGGGTCTCCTGAACTGGCAACCAAACTTACATTCCTGTTTCGCGGATAGTCTAACGCAAGCTATCTCAGGGGCTGCGACCTCCGCATGTTTGTTTACGTCCTTGAGCGAGGATATGTAGGTTATGTTACTCCAGAATAAACAAGACGTCAGTCAGGGCGACATTTTTATACGAACGTAAAATTCCTTCACCTGTGTGTACAGAAGGGCACAAAGCTCACTCTTTGAAACACCGCAAAAAAAAGCGTTTATCAGTGGCATGGAATGTACAGTATGACATGTATTTACAAACTCTGCTCAACAACTGTATACTTATACACTGCGCTCCAGTGGGGAGAAATACTGTTACTGAAGTAATTGAATAGCCATGCAATAATTTATTACAAAAATTACTCCGTACCAGGTCGCTTACAGACGTACACGGCATCGAAATTAAAATAATTATAGACAAATTAAAATGGAAAACAACTGCAAGTTTCTTGCCGCGTTCTTTGGACTTAACAGTTGTCTAAATATACTATACGAAAGAACCCATCAGGAATTTTCAGGTTACTTCTACAGGTCACTTCTCACGTTAACTAGGTCTTGGCCAGGTCACAGAATAGACACTCGTACAGAAGCGAATATGTGTGGGTGTTCCTTTGATGTGAGCGAACTGTGTAGCTCAATGGACTCACGAAGCTGCGGAAACCGGCCTTTGGGTCTGATTGGTTACTGCACGTTACGGTACATGTTCTAATAATTGTTCTGCCACCTGAAATGGTAGTCTCCCGAAGCTGATTGGTGAACGACGTTCCACCGTGTGGCTGGCTAACGAGGCCATTTTGCTGGCGTGTGTGTGGATGGAGTTTGCAATAAATACCACCGATTCACTTATGTTAACTTAAAAGGTACTGGCCACCAAAATTTGTATTATGTTATATTTCTACGGCATTTTTAATTCATGCTGGCGTGCTAAAATCACAATTTTAGTGTTTCTGGGGCGTACGATAAATAATAACTATCTCAACAA
This sequence comes from Clitarchus hookeri, assembly GCA_002778355.1. Classification (NCBI taxonomy): domain Eukaryota; kingdom Metazoa; phylum Arthropoda; class Insecta; order Phasmatodea; family Phasmatidae; genus Clitarchus; species Clitarchus hookeri. Next base: position 1,274,172 of record NQII01000032.1, read on the forward strand.
ATTGAGATAATTCTCACTAAGATACCGTGAGTCACTAATGAGAAATTTTCAAAATCACTCTTTGAAATGATTTCGAAATTTAAAAATTACTGAAAACACGGGCATTTTTGCACATTATTTATTCATGGCAGTCTAGGGCGTTTTGTTAACTAAATTTTGCTTATCATAACTTACAATAAATTAAGACGTAAACTTTAAGTCGCCCTTGTTAAAATTTCAGTAAATTTCTTCGTTCAGCACTAAATTTCTGACACAGGATATGATGCAAAAACTATGCGATATATTTTTTTGTTATGCGCGGAGAGAATACCAACAAGTGCCGTCCACAAGTCGAACGGCACTTTGTGAAAATGTAATATAAAGCACTTTTTGTAACTAGCACACTTAAATATTCCTTGGTCACGTCAGCCAATCACTTGCTTGCAGCTCACAGCACACTGTGCCATAGACTAAAGATGAGGTAGAGCGATTATTCATCTTTTTCGCTTGTATCCAACATTGACCTACCCCAAAGGAACACAACTGTCGAAGTCAACGGTAATGGAAGCGTTTGTTTATATCTCAAATTTCATAACACAAGCACTGTTATATTGATAAAATACTTTCACCGATTTGATTTAGATCTAACTGCATTACAAATTGGTTGCAGGAAATATGCAAACTTCTCAAAGCACTTGTTTACTAAACTGTATTCTAATCTCAAATCCAATCCACGCCGTTTTTGCTAGTTGTGTTGTCATAACAGCAATTCAATGTTGGAACACGGAGATTGGTTGTGCGCAGTCAGCGAGATCGGTCTACCTCGTCTTTAGTCTGTGAACTGTAATAGTACTTTGGCTTCTTCCAGACTAGAACACAGCTCCTCGTGTCGAGAACGAACGCCGTGCGAACGCTCATCGCGGCAACTGTTTGGCAGATACGAAACAACCGACCAACAACGAACCTTCTAACAGTTACAGCACTGGCACTTTCCCATCGAGGTCTGTTTCACGTGTAAAGACTAGTTCATATTTCCGCCGACCACGTGCCAAACATACAGCGCGGATGTCGCTCCGATGTCTGTCAACGTGCAATCACGTTCCATGCGATATCGTTTTGCTGAATGGTTGTAAGTTCAGTTTAATACCGCACTGGTTCCTTGCGTTTAATGCCGAATTTCCGACGTGAATGGTGGACTACAAACTAGGCACATTATACTCTACTTTGTAATTTCAATGTGGTAAGATTTTTTGTAATCATTTTTTTAAGTGTCCATACATTTGTTTTATACGTCCACAACATGTAGTGATACTTATAGGTTATTTCCAAACAAAATTCATTTGATACATGTGTTAGGTAGAGACCTGAAAAATTCGTAAATTCGTTTTGGGACAAGCTAGAATTAAAAACACATATGTTTATACAACTTTAGCAATTGGTTCACACGGTGTTCGGCCCCTCCTGTAGAACGATGGCCCAATATTCGCCTTCCACTGTGACAGCAGACAACCAATTTGAAATTGATATAGCCATATTTGTACATAATACTGTAGAGTCTAGCTAGCTGGTCATTGAACTCGCGAATTTTTTCAGGTCTCTAATGTTGAGTTAAGCTTATTTTTCGATTCACACATATCATTACACATGCGTACGTTTAAACATTGTAGATTATTAAATTACGCTGATATTCATTGAAATTATTGTTATGAAACACGATAAACAGTGGACTTCCGAGAAATATTGGTGCAGTCTGCTCTATCCGTGAGCAGACATTTCGGCGTGGGCTCAAATTATCGGCGTTGCTCACGTGAAGAACGAGGACGGGTACTGATTGGCTGTTCCAGCTTTCCACTCTGTCGGTCGGGTGTCGCAGAGTAGATAAGTACACAGTGACTAGGGGCCGCGGTGGTGTAGTGGTTAGACTACTCGCCTACCACCAAGGCAAAGCGAACCGGGTTCGATTCCCGGTGGGGTCACTCCCGGATTTTCGCATGTGGGAATCGTGCCGGACGATCCCGCTGGTCGGCGGGTTTTCTCAAGGATCTCCTGTTTCCTCCCACCCCTGCATTCCTGCGCTGCTCCATACTCACCCCGCTAGACCTCGATGTTAAGAGCCGCCCAAATCTCTTCACTCACTACACACACACTAAAGTGCGTGGTGGTTCCTTTGATGCGGACGTACTCATTCTCTGATTGGCTGTGCGTGGTTGTGGGAACGGGCCTTGCATCTGACTGGCTACTGCATGCTGCGGAAGGCTCCCTATTGGCTGGGCTGCCAGCTAGCGAGTAGGCTACCATGCGCCGATTGGCGAACGGCAATCCGACATGCTGCTGGCCAGTGCCGCGATTTCGCAGATGTGTGACAGGCATACGTAGATCGTTAGCACGGAAAGAGAAGTAAAACGAAAAGCGAATAAGAATGCAGTCTCGTTTCACACAAGTGCCTTGCAGAAGAACTCAACTCGAGCTGAAAATACAGCAATAACCACTGTCATTTTTCCCCAAAGTTCAAAGTTCCACAGTTGTCATGTGCAGAATGCCAAAAATTACGTGATTTAATTACTTACGTACTTTAAAAATAATATGTTTATGAACATGTAATATACGGAAGGTAGTCCGTAATGATCTAAAGTCGGATTTATATCCATGCTTTAAAATACGTCTTTCCATATATTCCGTAGCTTCGGGTGTAGATGATATTCGCCACTGCAACCTAAAAAACGATGATTCCTGAGACACATAGGCTACTTTTATCTCTTTCTTATGGTACTTAAAGTTGGCGCAAATCACATTAAGCAGTATGCAAAGATTATATACAAAGACTTCAGAAAATCGGGAAACTGATCATGGGCGTGTATGAATTCATCGTAAGTACTCTCTTTTCGTAGCTTTATGTGCCAAAAAAAAAATTGTGTGCACATGGTATAAGGCTTGGTACGTTTCTGGTATGTGTTCAAATCCTGTCCCAGAATTTAAAAAAAAAACAGTTCTTTAACATGCAATGGGCAACCTCAGAAAAATAAAACAAAACATTTTTTTCGAAATTACACTACATTAAAACTAAACACATTATTAACCGTTTCAATAAATGATTCTTATATTCGCATAAAGTTCCGTTAACTTCGTAAAAAATTATTTGTCGAAAAGAAAGAAAAATGTCCGGAATTTTACACAGTTTTATGGAAAAAAATTTTGCAGGAAGAACCCTGTCACCACTGGGAATTATTTTTCTGTCGGTGTACATGTTTCATTTTCACTGCGACAGTTTCGAAAAATTACAAAATACAGTAGTAAAAATAAACGTACAAGCTTAATTAAAGTATTAAATTTATTTATCAAAGAAGTGGAGTACGTACCACGGTGATTTCACACGTTCGCTGTTTTTAAAACATTTTATGCGTCTGGCGTGTTTTCCAATAATTACTCGGGTATTGTTGTGTAAAATAACGAAAGAAACGAACTTCGTCATGAAGAGTGTCAGGTACGAGGTACGCCGAAGACATAGAGTCTCTTTTCGCTTGAACAGCCAGCTGCAGGTTCCGAGCGCACGGCCCTCTCGACGCCACCGGCACAGACACGCGCATGTGTGAACCAGGCGCACGGGATAAAAACGTTCCCAGATTTTTACCGTTAGATGGGGAGGAAGAGAACAAGGAGGGGAAAGAGTTGAACTACGTGATCAAAATGCAAACGTCGCCCCCGCTGCAGCGTTACTCCCTTGGATCCGAAAGTTATACAAATATTCTCCAGCCAACGGGATTCGGCTCCGTGGATGGGAGAATGGTGTTTCGTGACGTCATATAAAATGCACGCCACGTTTGTAACCCGGTCGCTCGTGGGAAATTTTATTTTCAGCAAAACTGTATGCGAGTCCTCGGAGATAATTTGCTACTGCCACTGTGAAGTTTTACCACCGTAAAATTATAATTAATACCAAAACTAGTAATATTAAATGCGTTGTTATTTTGTTACCATCAACATAAACTTAAGAACTAACGCTGCTAAGTATATCAATTAATTTTGGGTCTTAAATCCGCACGGTCACATATTAATTTCTGAATTAAACTGCAGTAATAACGTAATTGTTTGGTATAGTCCATTCATGGTTACTTCCAACTTTTATGCAGGCCTGCGGAAGTTCTACTTTCTGGATATTTCTCCGCCTCATGGAAACAAAGGTTACACCAGTCTAGAAAATTTAACCAAAGGGACGACGCACGACATTTATACGCATTCAGTGTAACAATATTTTGCATGAGAACTAATACTTACTAGGCATTACCAACACACCTATCTTCCGACTGTTTTTTATTTATATTAGTTATAAATGAAATAAAATAATAGAAAGACTGTAAGTAAAAGTACACTTTAATTAAAAATACGATACTTTTACGTTAACAGAAGTATGAAACGCTTGTGATACAAGAGACGTTTAGGAAAAGAACCCGACGCGCCCATGAGATGATTTTTCGAAGGTTTGATTCGAAAAACATGAAGAAACCGCGAATAGACTATGCGCGCTTAACTTGTATTCAGCGCTTGTATTGCAGCCAATGAACAACGAACGTGCTGCGTGCTTGATGATATTGGCATTAACCTGTCATGTCAAAGAGATTAGATTAGCCACACGGAAGACTGGGCACTGATGCCTTGCCGTGTACAGCACTGGTTATGAATTAACGCACAACGTGTCCACTGTGGTGAACACGGCGATAGGAAGGGTTCGGCTTAGCATGAGGTGAGTCATGCATTATTTTGCGACTGTAATATAAATCGGCGATAAGTCGTTTTAAATTGCTCTATAATTTCCATAATGATCCGAAACAACGCGGGCGACATGCTTGAGACTAAAGATTTGAAGCAGGTATAGATTGTTCAAGGTAAATTGAGCACTTTTGAAAGCCCTGCTTAATATCTACTATTTCCATGGGCCTGGTCACTTTATTCGTGCTTCTGGAAAGTGAAACTCCGAAATTATTTAAAAAAAAGTAAATATTCCCAAATGTCTACATATTTACACTTATACGCACAAAAAAAACGGAAAGCAAAGTAACTCATTTCAGTATTCAAAATTTTTTTATTTTTACATTTTCAATTCTACGTTAAAATATGGAACTACTTTCCCTCAGTCATTGCCAACTTTACTGGACACATATCAGTCAGTGTGCCAGTTAAAATACATGCAGTTTGGGGCAGTGACATTTTACAATAGTTGATTTCAAAAGTTCTCAGTTACCCACGAACAGCTTACAGCCTCACATAACATGTACACACATGAAACATGTTTTGAAATTGGAAATGAGATATTCTTGTATAATGATAAGATTTTTTCGAACTTAAAAAAAAATAGCCTTGCGTATGTACAGAGCATTTTTCTCTTGCGAAAATATCAAGTATGTAGATAGTGACATAACATTTTTGTTGTTATTCAGTAAACAACTGATAATGTCTTGACAATCGCCATTTCTGGGAATTACACTCATACCGAGATTGCTGAACATTTTATGGCTAAACATCGCCTGAAAATATTATAAAATATTATTTCTAAATAATTTAGAAATATTTTTCCATTAATTCTGATAATAGCTCTTAACAAAATAAACACGGCGCGACAGAGCGCTGATAAGTACCGTAAATACAAAAAAAACTCAGTTAATTTTCAAGCACACAGGTAGTAAACAAAGTTTTAAAAAAGTTAAAATTTAAATTTACAGAATTATTTTGTTGCTAACGAACAAACTTCTGCGCTCAGTAAAGAACCGACTATTCTACTAGAAAACTACGTGAGTTCTAACTTTTTATTTTGAGATCCTCCGTTTCAATTCAGCGTTAAAGTAAGTAAAATGGTATTTTCAATAACGAATAACAATTGTGTTCAGAGACTGCGTAATTAATTAAATTTTTTGTGCGAACATTTTACTACAATTTCATTGCATTTCCAGTGTGTGTTGTGAGATGTGGCTGCAGTTTCGGAGTGTAATCTGTCCCAACTGAATATGTGTCGCTGAAAATTATTCTTACCCGATTTAATATCCCATATTCTTGCTGTAAGATTACAGCTATTTTATCGCTGTCTTCATACTTAATGTAAAACAATATTTTTTACTCACGGCGCGTTTCAATTTCTGCTAAGAAAATTACCCGCATTATTCGATGGAGCAATTTATGTCGCACGCGCTCAACCCAAGGCAGTATACGTATGAGTTGAGTACATTAAAAACCCATATAATTCTATAAATACCAGACGAAGTATCTAAGGTGTTTATTATAATCATGGCTAGTTATTTTTAGCGAGTCGATACATGCAAGGTGCCCGTAGGCTAGTTGTGAAACCAAACTGCAAAATTGTACCTGTTTCACGAATAATTTAAATAATTCTGGAGTCGACCTTCAAAAATACCTCTGGCCGTGACCTGGTGAATGTATGTATTAAAATCAGAGCCATTTCTTAACGTTTTATTATAAAATTGTCCTCTAAATTGGTAGCCACTTAAAGTGGTTTAATTTTTTTTTAAACCATCAAAAAATATCGTAAGCAAATTTAGTCTTTTTATGGAAATTGCCGGTTATATGGAAACAGTGTCCGTTAGTTTTACATCGTTTAGAATTTTCGTAAATTAAAGTAGTCTTTTATGGAAATTTGCCATTTACGTACGGAAACAGCGTCCGTAACAAAGAAACGCAGAACTGGCCCTCGCAAATAGAAAATACGAAATATTCCCCGTCAGCTACGTGCATGCTGAAACGGCACACCATAGCTCGGAAAACCATGCAAAGGCTAAAGTTTAGTTATTGTTTGCATTTATTGTTTATGCTCAATGAAATAGGCTACAGACGAAAATAAATAACATTATTTTTTACAAAGTATTTAAATATAAAAAAAGAATAATGAAGAAAATTAATTAACAAAATGATGCAAAGTTTAGTACCTAATTGTTCATTTGCATCTGTAATTCTAAGAAATTATTGTTACCGAAGTAAACGAAGCGTTCAAAATTTACCAATAAATGTGGATAAATTAGTTTACACTTTACGTTATCTCATGGAATTTTTTCCCAATCGTATACACACAAGGGTAAAAAGGTTTTAAAAATAATAAACTTGTTTCGAAAATTTTAGAACGGCTCATAGTAGCCTTAACGTCATAAGGAAATGTTAAACTTACACATGTCAGTGTGCTGAAAGAATAAATTAAACAAACAGAAGATCATCACGATAAGTCTATGCTTAGAAATAGATNGTCAAAAAAAAAAAAAAAAAAAAAAAAAAAAAGCAAAACAGATAATTTCTGACACTTGCAAGATGTACGTGCCGTCAAAAAATTGGAATAAGTAGAGTTATTTGACGGTGTAGTCACCGTCCTGTCACACTAAACTCACAAACGTGGGCTCTTTTCTTTTTTTTTTGTCTTCTATTTTTTAAGGGCCCGGTTCGTCGTCGTCGTCTTCTCCAGGACTTAACGAGGTCTTCAGTTGACAGGACCATTCAAGTCGTGTTTGTTTTATAGGCGTAGGGCGTGAAGGGGTCGCAGCTAAGCAGGCAAACTGTGTTTAAAGCCCATCAAACGCCACCTCCCTCCCCAAACAAACGCCACCCCCTCCGCGGAGATCTTGTCTGCAGAGCCCCNAGACCCTCGGTTCTTCTACCTCGCTCCTCCCTCCCGCCGCATAATCTTTCGAATTCAGATCCTGTTAGCAGCGGGCAGATAGGAGCTCTCTCTCCCCCCATGAATCCTACTCAAGCCCGCCTTCCGACCCTTCCACGGCCCGTCGTCGAGCACCTATCGATTCTCGGAGGCCTCGCGCCTCTTCCCGCCTCGCCTCCGGATATGGTGCGTCAACCCAACTTCAGCCCTTTGTGACGGCCGCGGTAACAGTGGCGGATCCAGAGGGGAGGGTAACTCAGGTGGCTTGATGCCCCCCCTCACTGGGGCTTGATTTTAAACTCGATAAAATTAACTCGCATTGTTTGTAATAGTGCATATACTTGAGTAAAGTAGCAGGACATTTTATGTAGTATTTAATAGCCCCTTATCTAATTACTGACATTTATAAGTAGTATTAAAGCTTGATGATTACTGGTGAGCATGTGGTCTGAATGTAATGCAAAGTGCCTCACGCCTCAATAGGAGCACTGAGGGTAAGTCGTACACTCTAAGAAATTGTTCGCAAATATACCACACCAGCGTATGCGCATAGTGAGAAAGAGCAGGTGGTAAAGTTTATTTTTCTCATACATCCATGGCAGCGTTCCTACATTTACTCAGGAAACTGTTAAATGCATAGGGAAGTTACCAATTATGTATTGTAGCGGTACTACGCATTCCTATATTTGCAGCCTTATATACGGCAGTATTTCCATACAGTGTATAGGTTCCATACAGGTATACTTCCATTACAGTTTATGAAGTTTACAAAAAAANACGGCAGTATTTCCATACAGTGTATAGGTTCCATACAGGTATACTTCCATTACAGTTTATGAAGTTTACAAAAAAAACATTCATAGTGTATAAATGTAATTTGAAAACTGTTCCCTATTTTTGAGCGGTGTCTGCTTACGAATAGCATTTAACAAATTTTTCTTGGCCGATTACTGGTATTACTGTGTATTTTTTTTAAACTGAAAAAAACTGATACAAGTGTTTCAAAATAATTTTTATGTATGAAACTTGCGGCACAGGCTAATTAACGTAGTATAGACACGCGCAGTCCACCTTTGTCTTCGTTATTATAGGGTCACCACTGACTATCGTATGAGGCGAATCGATTTTAATTCAGCACACTGCGCGTAAAGACGACCAGAAATTCGATGCGCGCACCTAATACGCCCTTAGCGCTCCCACGCTTCTGGGCTTCGGACATATGAAATACCTACGGCCAGACGGCTAGTCGGACTGCAACCAATGACATATCGGAACGGAAAGCAGGCTTAATTGTAAGGTAAAGGCGTTTAAACAAAAAGCTTTTGACAGTGGTAGTATAATTTTTTCCAATAAATTGGCTCGAACCTAGTCCAACACAATAGAGTTGTTATTGTTTACTTCAGTGGGAATATGTTGGAAACCTTGAGTCTAACCAATCACCGAAAAATATTCATTTAAATACACACATTTTTTTTAAATTTCTATTTTAAATGCACTGCAGTTTTCAGATATCCTGACCTGCTTCGAAAAAACTTGCCCTTGGTAGATCGCCGTTTGTGGCACCTACCGAACATGAATTACATGTCTGTCTTGTTAGGGTATGGGATAATGAATGAAACACATAGTTCGATATATCCTAGTGCCAGAGGCGATCGCACACACCGTACACATACCCGAAGGAATTGTTTAGAAATAGCTTTGCGAACTGTTTGTCTGCGCCAGAGTAGCGCACCGACGCTGCTGGTTGCTTTAGTAACAGCGTTGAAGGGCCTGTGTTGGGGTCCATTGACCAAAAGGGGGGAGGGGGGTCACGAGTGGTCTCGTCAGCTTCGTCTCGATTTCGCAAATACATATCTGACATCCTCGGTCGTTTTGGTGGCACTCCCGAGGGACCCGGCTGCGGAGAAGCGGCGCGCGCGCCGTTTTCGTTCTGCGCGCTAGTATTTGGAGCCCCATAACTTCTTCCCTGGTGATGCGATTCTCTTAATTTTTTCTTCTCACTATACCTGCTGTTTCGTTCCGCTGAAGTTAATGGCGGTTGTCGGTTTTGTGGCGGATTTCAACTCGGATCCTTGCCCTTATTTCGCGGCATGACGCTGTTTCACGAGTTCAAAGCGCAGCTGCTTCAAAAATTTTCAGAGTACATCAGTAATTGTTGCGTCAAAAGGAAAACCCTTTCAAGCCCTTTCGAATGAGCTATCACTCACGTCCGTGGCACTATTAGTTTCGGAGCAATGGCGCGCGAAATAATAAAAGTGCTGCAAATTGCGCCGAAATTTGTCTCAAACTCGATGACGCACCACCGGAAGCGATAAGGCGAACGTTATAAAACAATGTATTTATAATATGCAGGCAACCTTGCTCCGTCGATCGGTACATTTGCACGGTCCGGCGTGCGTACGGCGACTGAGTGGCGGGGTGAGGCGCGGTACATGTTTTCGTGACGGCGAGTGCGTCGCGCATTACCCTCCAAGCGTGCGAGAAAGACATGTCATCCAAGTCAAAACAACCACCGAAAATTAAAATACTAACAAATAAACGACTTTCCAGTTTGATCTGATACAGCACACACTAAGATGCGTTTCTATTGGTCGAACTTACACAGTAACATCGCCTACTGCCTACTGCTTCAGGCTCCACCTACGTGGAGCTTTTTTTCCGTGTTTGAGGCAGAGAATCGTGGGAGCGATAAGGGCGACACTACCACGCACATCAAGTGTGGCATCGCCACTAAGCGCAAGGCTATGTACGGGCGTGCAGTGTTCTCGTTACACTGCGTGTACATACGGGACTTTCAGCAGTGACACTATTATTTTATTGGAAGAATGTCTGTAGGAAGGTTTAGTGCAGGGCCCTTAAGTATATTCGTACGGATCTGATGCGTCTATTTTAAGCTACAGCGCTTTGAAAAAGCCCTTTTTAGCCGTTTTGGAGTACTCCGAAATGGTGTTTCTAACGTGCGTGACATTTTCAATGTACTCAAGAGCCCTTGCCGGGTAGTTAGGGGACTTAATGCCCTAAGTTTTTCCTTGAGGGCNACTATTATTTTATTGGAAGAATGTCTGTAGGAAGGTTTAGTGCAGGGCCCTTAAGTATATTCGTACGGATCTGATGCGTCTATTTTGAGCTACAGCGCTTTGAAAAAGCCCTTTTTAGCCGTTTTGGAGTACTCCGAAATGGTGTTTCTAACGTACGTGACATTTTCAATGTACTCAAGAGCCCTTGCCGGGTAGTTAGGGGACTTAATGCCCTAAGTTTTTCCTTGAGGGCCGCGGTGGCTGGGTGGTTAGCCTGCTCGTCTCCCACCAAGGCGAATCGGGTTCAATGCCCNGCCGCGGTGGCTGAGTGGTTAGCTTGCTCGTCTCCCACCAAGGCGAATCGGGTTCAATGCCCGGCCGGGTCACTCCCGGAGTTTCGCAAGTGGGAATCGTGTCGGACTATGGCGCAGGTTGACGGGTTTTCTCGGGGATCTCCCGTTTCACCCGCCTTTGCATTCCGGCGCTGCTCCATTCTCACCCCATTTCACACTCATCGGCTCTCAAGACCTTGTTAAAAGCCGCCCAAATCTCTCAACTCAGCCCAACCCTTTAGGTGAGAACAAACACGCCGGCAGTGCTCGCAAGGCTCCTTCAGGAATAGTAGCGGGATCCAAACCCGGGCTCCTAGTAGAAGTCGCCGGCGAGTGCACGGATGTCTTCGCCCACTCGTCGTCTACGGCGGACGGTACCGCTGCTTTATTCCCGGCTTTAATTTACTGGCCCGTCTCCCCTTAAGGCAGTCGTGTGATTGTGGGGGAGGGGGTAGGGCGATGCCGCCCCCTATCACTCTCTCCTTTCCCGAGCCGGCTTCATTTGCATCGGCCCCAGGGGAAGGTACAGTAGGCGCAGCAAGTTTCTAGCCACGCATCTTGAGGCCAGGCCTCTGTAACTCGAATAAGGAAAACGATACCTTGCCGAAGATACCGTAGTCGAGTTATGTTAAGTTGAGAAATTTGGGCGGCTCCCCGCCATCTTAGATTTACAGAATTTATGTTATAAAACATGTATTGTTAGACTATTGTTGCCAGGATCATTTCTGTAACTTCTCGCAAGTAAAAATTACTTATTTCTTGGCGGCGGTCACTAGTCAAAAATTAATAAACGTGGTAGAGTTTCAATAGTTTTAAAAAACTTTAGGAACTATTACGTGATCTTTGAATGAATATTGCAATGGGTTGAATGACTAGATGGGGATTTTTGGACATTCGCCGTTGCGATGTAGATGTCTGTCATGGAAAAAATTCTTAAAGAAGACAAGTGACCTATGGACGAGAAAATAAAAACATTAAATTTATTTACATTTATTTTCTTGTCTATAGGTTACTTGTCTTATTTAAGCATTTTTTCGAGCTCAGTCCTATTTTTCCATGACAGACATCTGCATCGCAACGGCGAATGTCCAAAAATATCCATCTAGTCAGGAACTTTTATTTATGCCATGCAGAGCAAAATATTTTGTTAAACATACTTGAATGGAAGTGATGGCAAAAATAGTGAAAATCCAAGTTGGTGGGGACTAATCCCCCTTAACAACGAGGGTTTAAGGCGTCCTTGGCCCTACCCCCTTGATGCTACACTGTAGCTGATACGAATTGTAGTTTTGTGGCGTGAATCCAAGATGGCGGTGTGATTGACGTGTGTGTGATTAGCATAGGTGCGATTAGTATATGTACAATTAGCATATATGTGTGCGTGATTGGTATTGCTGTCCTTAGCATATTCGTATTTGACATTGCGACGTGGTTACAAACTTACCTTACAACTTAATTTTAAGTTAGGTCTGCAAACGATGCATCCATAAATTAACCGCTAAAAAAAACTTTTTCAGTGGCGACGATACAATGCCTGGAAGGTAAGCAATACTTACTCCACGCGGGGGTAGATAACATCGTAAGCTACCCATATATTTTGGGGGAAAGCCTAAATTTGAGGGGTATGCCCCTACCTGCTGCCCAAAGACCTTTACCCACTCCACTCTCGCGGGTCAGGCAGCTGGCTGACCTTGTCAAATCAATCTTAAAACGATCAGACATCTGGGAATCGATAAATTTATAAATTATTAGAATTATTTTATTTAAATTTATATTATTTATAATTCGAAAAATGTCCCTATACTTAAAAAACAAATACAGTAATTATTTTACACTTTTCCATGACACTTGGTAAAAATGAAAAAATGAAGAATCTCTCATGGAGGGATAACGATTTGAACCCATAGCCTCACGAACATAAGTTGGGTATTCTAACCACAAAGCTACAAGGTTACCCATTGAAAAGATCTCTTTAAAATCTGCTATAAAGCCCCCCCCCCCCCAAAGNCATACAAATGCAGAAATGTTTAATGTACTAAACATATCGTTATATATTTTTTCAATCAATGCTTACGTGGCTCATAACCACATTTATTGGAGAGCTTTTTGAGTTTAAATTCATCATATTTACCATTTTGAAAACTTTTTAAAGGCAAATGTATTAAAAACATCTCGTTATGTACAGTCGGGGTTTGAATCATATGTGCCTATGCTCACATTGAATATTTTTATATATTCTTTTTAAAGAATTATGTAGCTGACCACATTTTTTTGCAAGTCGGCTCGTAAGAAAGCGAATAGGCACAGGCATTTAGATAGAAGAATATAATCAACGAACTCTTAGGAAGCAGGCTCGTGAAATTTATTTTGCAAGTATCAATTCTAGCTCCAGCTCCTTTATAACCATAGTGATAAACGTATATGTTTGTTTCATGGTGATGATTTTAACGAAAAGAGTTTATAACAGACTGGTTACGATATAGGGTTAATAAGAAAAATTTATTACATTTGAGTGTTTAAAATTGATTAAAATTTAATTACTAGAAAACAATAAAAATATTCATGTTCGTCCATGTAAAGTGTGACACTACACTCCTACAAGCAACGGTAACTTTGCGATGCACTTGTATGTATACCTACATTTTATTTACATACGTGGACGGTTGATACATGTTTCCGTACTTCAAAGGTTTATAAATGCTGACTAACCATTCTTGTAACAGAACTGAAAGCCTAATTGCCCTTATCTCCTTGATAGCAGTCGGAAGTGATGACTGTGATATGAATTAAGTGGTCGTAGCTTCGGAGAGTGAGAAACATAGGGAAACTATGCTTATAAGACGGCTTAAGGTGTACTTGTCCCTATCACCCTGTTTCTCATCGGAGGCGATGCCTATGATATAGATTTGGTGACCATAACTTTTGTGTATGCGAAATGCTAGCCAACTATGGTTATACGAAGGCCTAAGGTGTACTTCACACTGCGGTCTTTTTCGTCGTCGGAAGTGATTTATATGCTATGAATTTGGTGACCATAGCCCCAGTGGGTGAGAAATGGTAGCCAATTATGCTTATACGAGGGCTTAGGGTGTACTTGACACTATCATCCTATTTACTGTCGGAAAATATGTCTATGTATTTAATTTGCCGACTACAGCTTCGGTGGATGGGAAATGTCGGTCGATTATGCTTATACAATGCCTTAACATTTACTTGACCATACCACCCTGTTCTTCATCAGAGATGTTTATGGTATGAATTTAATGCCTATAGCTTCGGTGGGTGGGAAATGGTGGGCAACTATACTTATAAGTGGGCTTATGGCGTGCTTCACCTTCGGCCCTGTTTATTGTCGGAGACAACGACTATGTTATGAATTTGGTGACTATATCTTAAACAATTTGGAAATTACAACCAACTATGCTTATCAGTAAGCTTAGGGCCTCCTTGACCATGCGGTCCTTTTCATTGTGGGGGATGTTACCAATTTTATGTATTTGGTGGCTGTATCTTAAACGGTTCAGAAATAACATCCAACTATGCTTATAAGAAGGCTTAAGGATATATTCAAGCCTGCTGTCCTTTTTGTAGCTGAGGATGATGCCAATGTTTTGAATTTGGTGGCTGTATCTTAAATGGTTCGCAAATTACAGCCGACTATGCTTATATGAAGGTTTAGGGCCTAATCGTCTCTACGATCCTAATTAACTTCAAGGGCGATGTCTATGTTATGAATTTGGTAGATCTATTTTAAACGATTCGGAAATCACAGCCAACTATGCTTATAGGTGGACATAGGACACCATTGGCTTGCGCACGGTGCATCTCTAGGCTAGCGTGCATGGGCAGACTTCGATCAGTGTCACGCAGGTGGAATGACAGAGAATGAGACTTCTGCCTGCCATGATGCCAGGAGAAAGGATACCAGAAGGAATATGAAAAAAAACAAGGTGGAATGACGGAGTATGAGACTCGTCCCTGCCAGGGTGAAGAGAGACCAGAAGAAATATGAAAAAACAATGATGGAATGACAGAGCATAATGAGAGAAATTGCATGATGGGGCAATGAACTCGAACATTCTTCAGGCAAGATGGATGATGCTGGTATATAAGTATAGCTCGGATAAAACCCTCCACACTGAATGC
Organism: Clitarchus hookeri; assembly: GCA_002778355.1. Lineage (NCBI taxonomy): Eukaryota > Metazoa > Arthropoda > Insecta > Phasmatodea > Phasmatidae > Clitarchus > Clitarchus hookeri. The sequence continues at coordinate 1,289,291 of NQII01000032.1, forward strand.
AAGACCATGAAGTTGGTACATCTGGTAGGAAGGAATGAGAGAGCGTGAGAAAATAAAGGATATCGGGAGGGCTCTGAGAAAACCCCCTCCACATTAAATGCAAGAGCATAAAGCCTGGCATCATGTTTGGGACCTGAGAGGGGTAGCCTGGCATCCTGGAAAGTATTTTGGTGGGATAGCATAGAGGAAACCCTCCAAACATGGGAGGGATAGTAAGGAGAAAACCTTGGGTAACTGGGAGGGATAGAATGAAGAAAACCCTATACATGGAATGCAAGATCGTGGTGTGGGGATATCCGGTAGGAAGGAGTGAGAAAACATCAGAAAATAAAGGAGATCGGGAGGACTCTGAGAAAAAACCCCACATGGAATGCAAGAGCGTGAAGTGGGGACATACAAGATGGCCATCGTTGACAAGGAATGACAAAACGGGAGGGGAAATCCAACATGGCCGACGTCGGCAAAGAATGACAGAGCAGGGGGTTGCCTAGTGACGTCATCCAATGTGGCCACCAACTCGTTCCCTCGTCCTCACCAAGACGCCATGTGCACCAGAAGGAACTATTTCTAACTACTCACGCGGCCCATAATGACAGAAAACTAACATCAGGCGAGTGTGTAGAATATTAAAATCTATACTGCGTGAAGATATTTTTTAGGTGGCACTGCAAGAGTTGGTGGTCCTGCACTTTGGCTAGAACTTCAGTTGTTCGTGGAACATCATGGCGGTGAGTTACTATCGGGTGTGCTCGTTGTCAATCTATGTTCCTATCTTACATCGTTAAATATTTTGTCGACAGAGTCCAATTAACACGTGTCAAGTTTTCATTTTTAATGTCCGAACAATATTTGTAAAAAAAAAAATTCTTAAAGAAGGATGGAATTTCACCCCCTTTACGCGGAAGTCGTTAAAACGCGGTATTTCTTCAGTCGGAGTAGTTTGTTCCTAACCTTCTACGTTCCCATCTTCCTGTTTGACCAGAGCACACTCAGAAAACCTGATACATACTGAACAAATACTAGCCGTCGCGTAAATATGTCTCTCGCCTTTGTGGCATGTTGTTTTCTCACGGCCAAGCGCCGTCCTTCTATACGTCATTGGAGCAATACAAACATACCGCTTATCAAACCACGTGGGACTACGACGCTAACTGTTCTCGCTCTCCGCAAAACTAAGCCATGAAGCACACAATTCTCTAGCCTAACTTATATAGTTCATTCGCGTTTACTTCCAACTTTTCTGGAGCCCTGCATAAGTTCTACTTCCAGGATATTCCTCCGCCTCATGCAATCAAAGCTTAACTAAGTATAGAAAATTACACCAAAGAGGCAACGAACGGTATTCGCGCGCTCTCAGTGTAATAATGTTTTGCCGAAGAACTATTTTTACAAGGCATTATCAACACACATATTTTCTCTGTTTTTATTCATATTAATTACAAATTAAATATTATAATTATAAAATAGAAAATCAGTAAAATTTAATTTAACCACTAATAAGATACTTTCATGTTAACAAAATTGTAAAACGCTTGTGATATATGCCATATTTAGCAAACAACCAAGCACGGCATATATTGGGTGATTTTTCAAAGGTTTGATTCAAAAAGTGTGAAGATCGCAAATAGACTGTACCTCGGAATCATGCATAACATAAGTAGGGTCAAATTTTATTTTCGGGTTTTGCTAATACATGTGATAGCTCATTCCTGTGAAGGAAGCATTTTTGTAAAAAACGTTTATGTATTCTTCTGTATTTATTAATATCGCAACTTATAATCTGTGCATCTACCCCACTGGGTGTCTAACAAGCCGACGACTCAAAAATTAAAAAGTAACATAAAAAATAATAATGAAGCTGAAATGTTTCATACTGAAAAGTTACGAAAAGTAAAGGTGCCAAATTTTTTTTTATCGCGCATACGATATTGTCTTTAAAGGGACAACAAGACGACTTGTTAATCACACTATTTTAAGAATGGGTGACAAAAGCAGTTTAAAGCGGACTACAAAATTGTCGAATGCACTCACGTCACCACATTTAATGCAGTTTAAACCTTCAAACCGAGCACTATGATGATTACGGGAAAACTAAACGAAAGACTATAAAACTAAATTAAAGACTGAATGTTCATGTTGCTTCGTAAAATGGTTTTACAAAAGATCGGTACTCTCTTTTTAACAATATATTTTTTTGATTTCATTGTTTATGCGTTGTTATTTCGTTTGGTACACCTTGTTTCACTAATCCATCAGTTAAAATATAAATAACTAATAAACAGCGAATGTCATAGTTGGTGAATCAGTGGAAATCGTCACTAAATTAAATGAGTAAAGAAAAACTGACATTTTTTTTACTAATGAATTAGTTATATTGACTGAAGTGTCTGTGGAATAAGTCAGGTGCTGTTAACTGATTTGAACTGTTAAATTCTCAGTGATTCAAACTTACAGTGTAAACCGTGCTGTCATTCTACGTTGTGACTGGTCCACATCACTGATCATCGAACACAAAGGCTAAAAGCGTGTTGATTGTGATAACGAAAACAGTTCTTGGGCATCTGAAGTACACACTACATCAAAAAAATTTCTTAGTTGCTACACCAGAATGTAATGTGGGATTGAAAGTGTTTAAATAAGTATTGTACAATACTCCTACGAAGATGCGTAAACAACTGGCTTAGAACTAATAAGGGCTGAAAAATAATAGCTCCATGATTATGCAATACCTCACAGTCGCTAACATAAAATGGGCAAGTGATTTATTAGAAACCATTCAGTGCATGATTTATGACTACGCTGCAACGAAAGGCTTAACTACGCTGCAACGAAAGGCTAAACTCCGCCGAACTGCCCCACATCAGGAGTTCGAGATCTTGGTTTCGCAACGCAGCTCGGTAAACAAAAGCCAAAGGCCTGTCCAAGACTTCGAAGGTCTGCAGGGTGGCCTGTCGCAGGCGAAAGCTCTTTCTCCCCGCATTGCAAGCCCCAGCGGCCTGTAACTAGAATCTAATAGGGAAAACTAATCCGCACCTGTCATAGCAAGGGGAGGGGGGGAAGCTGGTGGGCAGAAGTGAACGTTTTACGGTCTTACAGCTTGGGCATTAAAAAAATAATACATGCTTTAACAAAATATTTACTACCTGCATGTGTGTATGTATGTGTATATATATATACACACACATAATACATACACACGTACATAAATACCGTTGACCAGAATTCATGTGCCAGACTCATAGGGCTAATAGGGGGCGCAAAAGAATGAGATTGATTCACGTAACCCAAGGTCGTAAAACCTCCCTTTCTGCCCTACACAAGTAAGTGAAGTCGCAGGGGCAGGTAGGCAGCAAGCTCCTTTCAGTGCGTAATGGACGCGTGCGTGCAGGTGGTCTTGGCTGCTCGCAAGTCAGTATGTTCCTGTCAGCTGGTTGGGCACGCGCGGCAAGCTTTGCACGGGCAGAGTTCGCCGACACGCACATTGCGCGCAGCGAAGCCCACAGAAGTTCACGCACAAGCGTACACGTTGTACTGGATGCCTTATCCAGATGCATTCACTCTACCTGTGATCCATTCCTTGTTTGCTACGCACACCAATGCCACTTGCATGTATTAAGATTTAAAAGTCACTTGTTGCCTACCTGCTTTCGTAACTTCACTCGCGCGTGTAAGGGAAAAGTGATTGTCGTCGACGAGGTCATTTGATACGGAGCAAGCTACTCAGAGAAGCAGGAACGGGGAAGGAATAGGCCATCGCCTGTAGCAAGGAACCATCTCAGCATTCGCCTGGAGTGATTTTGGGAAAACCGTGGAAAACCGAAGTCAGAATGGCCGGACCCGGATTCGAACCCAGGTCCTACCGATGACAACCCAAAGTTCAACCACTGCCCCACCTCACTCGGTAGACTTCTTTGTCCATATGGTTGTCACCCCTTTAAATTCGCGCCACGCCACCATGAACATTCTCACGAATATTTCAGTGATTATCACAAAATTCTCTCAAGTGCAGTTGTGGTATATAACTGCAAATAGATTACACAATAAATAATAAGGGAAACTTAAGAAAAATAAAAACAAAACCAATGCTGGATACGTGATACGCGTTGTTTGCCAACATAAAGTTAAGTACAGGACACAACAAAAAATTTTTTGTTTGCAACGCCTGAAACAGAAAATGAAAATGGGTCTGTAAGAGTGAAGGAATCTATTGTCTGATATTTTAAATCCTTGCGCTCAGTAGTTATTACAAAACAACAAGTCTAGCCAAGCAACGCGGGGAGAAATGTTATCCAGGAGGCAGGCCGTCTGTGGCAGATGGCCACCTCTAGTAGCCCGCTGCCCGGATTGGCCAACAGCCAGCACTCTCACAGCGGCTCCGGCCAAACACAGGCATTACAACACGTGAGAGAATTCCGGCACTCGCCGAGTGCGCCATTCCTGCGCTCGCCTCAGAAGGTTGCTCCGTTACCGTCCACTGTACCGTCGGTTCGAATACACACTAATGTTCCATAGTTAGGGGCAGTGATATTTCGCGAAAAGATTTCGAGACAAGATACAGTCCAAAGCACTGTAGGGTCGTCCAGCTTCTTTGATTGGCTAAAAAATGTTTTGGTCCGTGTTGACAGTTTGCGCACGAATCACGAAGGTTCAGTGTCGGAGTTACTTAGTACTGGGTGGCTTGGTCAAAGACGGACACGGCACCAGCAGCCAACGGAGGTATAACAACAGCTGAGGCGTGTATATAGTATTGAAGTCTTCTGTCTGCTCCGATTTTTACGCGAAAAGTCACTGGCCCTATCCGTAGTGCAAGTTAACGCCTCGCCGTACACGGCATGTTACGTGTACGCTGCTCACGGTAAACGGAGCACTTTTGAATACCCTGCTTAAGATCGACTGTATTCTTCCGCCATAAGTAAAATTAACATCGCCACGGGACTGATCACTTTATTCATGACTCGGTCAAGTAAAACCATGAAATTATTAGAAAGAAGTATTTTATATTAAATTTGCTTATTCTTACACTTATATGCATAAAAAAAACAGGAAGAAAAGGAAATACCTTCAGTATTCAGAAATGCTTACCTGCCAACTCTAATTCGACGTTAAGACCATGGAACTACTTTCCCTCCGTCGTTGCCAACTTTACTGGGTGCACGCCAATCAGTGTTCCCCGTTAAAATAACACGCAGTTAAGGGCACTGACCGTTTATCACAGAGTGGGAGCACCCGCAGGAAACACCACCACTCGACGACAGTGACCTTAAACTCCCCTTCCTCCCATTCTACTCATTTAAGTAAAATGAGTCTTACCAAAAAGCTTCAAGCAGCAGAGTTTAAATATCAGAGTACAAACAAATAACACAGTCGCAATAAATTGCGACAGTTCAGCCATCCCCTGATATGAATTGGAATACAAGATAATGAACTACCAAAATTGTGAAAATTATTCAACAAACTGTTAGTTTTCTTTTCATTTATCGCGGAGCTTATTTTGTTTTTTTTTTCTCATAAACTGCCCATACAAAAAATACAAAGAGTCAAACAGGCTTTAAAATACGTTACAATAATAATGTTTGTTATGAATATTACATGAAGTTACATTTAATAATGGGCTCCCATAGCAATACATACTTAGCCCAAATATTGTAACATTAAAAATTTCAGAATATAAAAAAAAACTTATCTTAAGATTTTTTCCTATACATGCCCTATAAAATGCCCTCATCAAACATGGCAGGTTATGCCTTCTGCCAAGTTATAATGTTCTCATTGTGAGGTCCCTATCCAGTCTCTCTCCAAATACTAAAGAAATCACCTTTTATAGTCGGGAAACACGTTGACCAGGGTACTGAACATCCCAGAAAGTTTCGTTGTAGTTCGAGTACAGTAACATTCAAATCTTGATGATGTCGAAGGTAGCGTCGAACGGTTGCTAGATCCCATCCATACACGTTGAACGAAGAAGAGGGGGGGGGGGCNGGGGGGCAGCTTCAAGCCTCCACGCCGACAGTCTGCGCTCGCCTGCCAAGCTACGCAGCCGCATCGGTACCAACGTCCTCGACGACTTACGTCGAACGGGTCACGAACTAGGTAAGCATCAGCTCCCTCATCACGTATAATTTTCTGCGCTGATATTTATGCTGGATGTACGGTGTTCCAGTGCCGTCACAATTTTTCGAAGGTTGATTTGAAAAGTTTTAAAATAACCGCGAACCGCCCGAAAACATTTGGCATGAATTGGTGAATTCCGCCTGACTAGGTGCATGTGGATATAAGCACACATATATTTATACATACGCAGTTTATTAATATTAGTGCATGAACTTAGGTGTGGCAATAATTATAACGGATGGAGGTTTTAATAAAATAAAAGAACTCGTTTTAATTTCTTAATTTATTTGCAACGCTATAGACATACAATATAGCTATTATTTAACAAAAATAGTTGTGTATCGCTACTGTTAACACTTACTACTTTCCCAATAAGCATAATCTTTATGCTACACTTAATTATAACTGAAATTACAATCACTATCCTTACGCCGACATACAGCAGCTTAATCTTCCCTCAATGATTACAAAGATAAAATCAAAATGTCTATTACTATACAGTTACATCATCCAAATACTCGTCACCCACAAGGTAGGTCCCTCTTCTCTGCAGTCAAATGGGTCAGTCCCAGACTGTGTTCTCCGGACAGTCGCACCCACACTGCACTAGCTAGTTACTGCACCTTCGCCCGTCGTCTTCCTACTCGCCTCGTCGCACGCATTTGGCACAAGTGGCCATTCCAGACCGCCGACACAGAAGCATGCTGTGGCTTTTACAGGCGAAGGGGCCGCGGTGGCTGAGCGGTTAGCCTGCTCGCCTCCCACGAAGGCGAACCGAGTACAATCCCCGGCCGGATCACTCCCGGATTTTCGAATGTGGGAATCGTGCCGGACGATGCCGCTGGTCGACGGGTTTTCTCGGGGATCTCCCGTTTCCCCGCCCTTTCATTCCAGCGCTGTTCCAAATCTTAATCACCCTCATCGGCTCTCAAGACCTCGCTGTTAAGAGCCACCCAAATCTCTTCAATCACTCGTTTACAGGAGAAATGACCTGGCCCAGAAGATTCCTCGCATTTCGAGTCAATCTAGCGGAGATGCAATGCAAAAAATGAATTCTTCGGTAACTACTTGCCAAATATATTTTGTAACGCTGCCAATTAATTAGAGCAAATATCGCAAAATCCGTGTATATAATGTGTAAAACTATTGTTGAATTTTAACAAGCAAATGCTGTAGACTAAGTTTATTATAAATATTGAGCTACATAAACAGTTTTGTGTGTTTCCCAAAATAATTTTCTGTAAATGTACTTACTATATTTCAGCTGTGGAGTGACAAGAAAATCTTTGACAATTACAGTAGCTTCGCCACTGTAACTTAGGACTTGGAAGCTCTGCCAATGTTGAGCCACTTCTCCCCGGGAAAAGAAACAATTGAACGACGGTGGTACGGCAGGTGGGAGGGCGTGCCCACAGATTCGTCTGCCCGCCTGCCAGCTGCCTGTGGTTGGTGCTTTGCGAGTCGTTCTGTCTCTCTCTCACTTGGGTAGGCGGAGCCAAGTCCGTTCATAGGTCGGCGCGGATATAGTTTACAAAGAATTGCTTGTAACGAGTACAGACATTTTTTTACTGCGTTGTGCCCGAAAATTTTGCGTACTGGCTGATCAGTCTTTTACCCTTCCAGCAGGCGGGAGTGACGTCAGACTAGTGAGCGATAAGCAGCAAGTGAAGTGAGGCGTCCCTTTCTTCCCCCACCCCATGCACCACGGGAACCAAGGACGTCGTTTTGGGGAGGGGGAATCACTAAGCTTGCCCGACCACGTGGCTGCACGTAAAATTACACAAATCAGAAAACATTTCTGCACCACCGGGTGTGTGAAGGCTGAGTGAAGACATTTTGGCAGCTCTTAACATCGAGGTCTTGAGAGCCGACGAGGGTGAAGTGAGGTGAGTAGAGAGCAACGCCGGAATGAAAGGGCGGGGGTAACGGGAGATCCCTCGAGTAAACCCGCCGACCAGCGGCATCGTCCGGCACGATTCCCACTTGTGAAAATCCAGAGTGAGCCGGCTGGGGACAAAAAAAACGATGCAGGCAGGCGGGCCCCTTGAAGGGCGTTTGATACCAAAATATTTATTATTTTATTATTGTATCAAACATTGTTTAGCTTGCACGCATTGTATGTAACGACATTTTATTCGAATAAAAAAAATTTCACTTTGTATTTTTTAAATAATTTGATGTAAAATTAAATTTTTTTTTTGTGTTTTGCTGCAGCTATAAAATAATAAAAAATACCAACTAAGTTGTACACATGAAAAAATTTACAACGTTAGGTAATGCTGTGGGCTACCGCTTGACATATTGTAATCTTCAAATAAAAGTTAGAGCATTAAAAAAAAGTGTAAAATTACGCAAAAGAATCTTTATATTTAACATATATATATATATGGTTTGTTATTTGATGTATCATGTGAAAACTCACAGCATTAGTTACTTGGTAATTTTTCTAATTTGTACAACTTATTTCGTATTTGTACTACGGTTGCAGCAAAACAGGAAAATTTTGTATTTGACGTCAAATTATTCAAAAATATTAAGTGTAAACATTTTCTACTCGAGGAAAATGGTACCACATACAATGCGTACAAGTTGAACAACATTTGGTATGAAAATAAATGTATTAATTTTTTTGGTATCCGACGCCCTTAAGATAAATGTGGTACTGGCGGAGAAGACAGTTATTCGTGCAGGCCCGTGACGGGGTGTTGGCGGGGACTGTACCCGGGGACACAGCAGGCGTGCATGTTTGGCCGGCGGCGGGCTCTCCCGGCCAATCAGTAACTGTCGTTTCCCGCCGCTGCGTATGATATCATCTTGGCCGGCAGCCACTGCCGCGGCCTAGTTAATGGCCGCCGCACGCACCTCCAGATAACAACGGCCAGTTCCACAAACGCACGCACGCTCGCAATGCGCGCGTGTTACAGCACACGCACTATCCCACATCTCTTCACGCCTCCGTGCGTCGCCCGGAAACTCAGCACAAAACAATAATATAAAAAAAAAAAGAGTACAGGAGGGGACTGCTGCGGCCACAGAATACCTAGGTACAGAATGTCCCACTCCAAGCCGAACCAGAGTTTTCGTTAATATCGCTTACAATAATGACGATACTGTAACGAAATTTTCAACGGACCTACTTTGCTTTGTGCGAAATGTGGCGACATCCGCGTCCAAACAACACTGAACTCGACGCTCCGTATTGAAGATGTTGCAACGAAATATGATTGTGAAGTGCGCGTGGGACTGCGACGTTCCGTTTTGGATTAGGCGCGACGTTGTCTGCCCGCGGTTGTTTCGCCTCGTTACCGCCAGGGGCGTCGCCTCGCAGTCCGCTGTGGTGTAGATATCGGTAGGCAGCTGTTGCTTCGCCTCGCGGCCGGAAGTGGGTGTTGAATTGCGCGTGGTGACAGTGTAAGTGAAGAAAGAAATGTATCGGCAGTGGCGTCATTTCAGCTTTTTAACTGAGGTGGTAAAGCCTACTGATTGGAATGGTATGTTGAAGGGGGTCGGGGGGTCCTTCCCCGGAAAATGTTTTTAAAAAACTAGCGTTAAATTATTAGTTTCTAAAGCTTTTTCAGACTATTTTTACCACAAAATAATTGCTAACATTCTCTATTTACCATAAAACATTAACTGTTAATTACTTGGATTAATGACCAAACCACTTGTAAATTAAATATCGTTCACGCACAACTGGGTTGGACAATTCTGGGGTGGCAACTGCCACCCCTTGCCACCCCCGAATTACGCTTGTGTGTATCGGTATACTGCGGAACAGCATGTCTTCCTTGTTCGGACATATTGGAAGACAGGGCATGTCAACGGATGTCCCGAGAAAAGTTTAGAGGCAGACATGCACCGAGCGAGTCCACCATTTTGGACTCTGGCGAAGAAACTCGAAACCAATGGTGCATTATTGGACACGAATGAAGGAGGTCGTGCAAAGACATCACGGGAGACTGCCGAAGGACATAAGGCTCCGATTAATGGCCTATCCAAAAAAAGACACTGCGGCGACTTTCTCAAGAAACCGGATTGTCAAAAAGCACTTACCATCGCGCCGCAATAAAAGGCAAGTTCCATGCGTACGGCCTACCGTATCTCCGTCGTCCTCGAGTACAAGGAATCTGACAAAGCGAAGCGTGTGGCATACAGTCGCTGGTTGCTGACACCCACCCATGCAGAGTCTTCTGGACTATTCATTTGTTTCCGAAGAAGCCTGGTTTCACCTTTCCGGTTATGTAAATTCTCGAAACTTAGGTCTTTGCTCCCAGTAAAAATTCCCACGTGGTACATCAAGAAGCTCTCAATTCATAAGAGTATGGTGTTTGGTGTGAAATTCTCCGCCGGCGCATAATTGATCTAAATTTTTTTTCGAGTGAGTGAAGAGATTTGGGCAGCTCTTAACAGTGAGGTCTTGAGAGCGGGTGAAGGTGAAGCGAGGTGTGTATGGGGCAGCGCCGAAATGAAAGGGCGGGGGAAACGGGAGATCTCCGAGAAAACCCGTGGACCAGCGGCATTGTCCGGCACGATTCCCACTTGCGAAAATCCGGAACTGACCCGGCCGGGGATTGTACCCGGTTCGCCTTGGTAGGAGGCGAGCGTGCTAACCGCTCAGCCACCGCGGCCCCAATTTTCTTTGAGACAACCATCAAGACTGCTGTTCAACACTTGTTATGATGCAATCCCATTTCAAACCAAGAAAAGTACGTCTGTTGAACATTTCGATACAATATATTCACTATTGCCAACGTAATTAACCAAAACATGGTTTCGGCTTGGAGTAGGACATTTTGTATAACTGAAGCGAAATGGTGTGGCGGTTCCATTGACGTGGGCGTACTCGTTCTCTGATTGGCTGCGCGAGTTTCCGCGATAGGGCTTTTTGTGTGACTGGCTACTGTGTGATGCCTGGGCTGCCTGGTGACAAGAAAGTTACCAGGCGGATGATTGCCGAAATGAGTTCCGACGTGTTGCTGCTTAGTGACGCCATTTTGCGGCGTGCGCGGCTAGAGTTCACAGTATAAGCAGCGGTTTCACTTCTGTAGTTATTATTATTCTGTGCTACGTATGTCGTCCTTTTCGAATCCACGGCTTCCCTCGTTAAATAAATATTTTCTGGGGATCCCCATCATCACGGCTAGAGGGAGTGCTGCATGCTACTACGCAGGTATCTATCATTCAACTGTTCGTAACTGTATGATATAACGTAAATCAATGTTTTCTGAAGTAAAGAGAAGATGTAATTAGGCACGTCTTGCTCTGCTGTTCCTAACTTCCTNATAACGTAAATCAATGTTTTCTGAAGTAAAGAGAAGATGTAATTAGGCACGTCTTGCTCTGCTGTTCCTAACTTCCTTTGAATGTTGTTTTGTTGTGTATTGACGAGAAGACGGCTGACCGCGGGGTACCTGGCTATCTCGTTGATTACCAGATCGTGATGCAACGCTGCCCGCCTCTCTCTCTCTCTCTCTCTCTCTCTCTCTCTCTCTCTCTGTGTGTGTGTGTGTGTGTGTGTGTCTCAGTTGGCCAAGGCGCCCGTGCACGGCCACCGGCATCGCCGCTCCAAAACGGCCACTTTCATTCACGGTTTCCATTTCTGGGGCGCAATTCAGCGCCGCCATATTCGGCCCACGATCGCCTTGAGGTGAACGTGCGTGGGTTGAGCGCGGTTCAGCAAGGCGACGTTTAATGGGGCTATTTTAGGTTGCAGCCGCGTGCGGTCGCACTTAAAATCAAGAGTTTCCCCCCGGCACAGCTTTCCCCCCTTCCCCCTGATTACTCCTCCCAGGTCCGCCGTATCAACTAACTCGTGCGTGAATTGCGTGACGGTTAATTTTTTTCTAAAAAGATTTTCAAGATAAACCAAGCACTTTTGAAATAAACATTAGAAAAAGTCACTGCTCCAGCCTGCGTATATTTTAACGGGCGCACTGGCTGACATGCGCCCAGTAAAGTTGGTAGCGATGGATGGAAAGTAGTTTAATTTCTTAAAGTCAAATAAAAAGTGTTAGGTAACCATTTGTGATAAGTTAAATTTTTTTATTTCGCTTTTTGTTATTCTAATGCAACGAAGTGTATCAAACGAGGCCAGGTTTGTAAAATATTTACTTTTCTAATAATTTCACAGTTTATCCTGACCGGCGCGTAAATTAAGTGGTGAGGCGTATGGCAATGTTAATTTTACGTAAGGCGGAAGAATACACAACGTGCATGCAATTAGATCTTAAACAGGGCTTTGAAATCTGCTCATTTTACCGTGAACAGCCTATATCTATAGATACTGCCAGTTGAGTAGAGAGATTTGGGAGGCTCTTAACAACGAGGTCTTAAGAGCCGATGAGGCTGAAACGAGTTGAGAACGCTAGGGCGGGCTAAACGGGGGATCGCCGAAAAATCACCGCCAACCAGTACCATCGTCCAGCACAATTCTCACTTACAAAAATCCGGGAATGACCCTGCCGGGGAGTGAACCCGGTTCGCTTTGGTGGGAGGCGAGCAGTCTAACCGCTCAGCCACCACGGCCCCTAGATACTGCCAGGTTAAAAAGTTAATTTGAAAGTGGTTACGTGGTTTCGCAAATACAACACACCAAACTGAAATGTTGATGTAATCCACCATTTTGAAAATAAGTGTCTGACTTAAAACGTGCCTATTTACGTGTACTGTCGTAGTACGACTTGTCTGCCAAACTGGTACGGAACCCACGAAATTCCCGGGTTTCTGTACGCGATTCATACTGCCATACGATACACCTAGAATAAATATGGCTTAAAAAACCATACTGTGCTGTATTTATTACTTTTCATAATTTAGTATGGTTTAAAATAAATATCTCGAAATTACGCTCGTGGCTCTCAACTNTGCTGTATTTATTACTTTTCATAATTTAGTATGGTTTAAAATAAATATCTCGAAATTACGCTCGTGGCTCTCAACTATTTCTGTGTTTCTTCAGTACACACTTTATTAGCTACTAAGGTACGTGTGAAAGTTATGAAGAGCGAAGTCGTATCTAAAATTAGCACATGAAGCAGTTTTCTACATGGATGTAGAGCGGGCTTGAAATATGTTGCTGCATAGTAACGTAAAAACATATCGTGGAAATTGAAAGTTATCACTGAAGAAATAATATCAAGAACTCGCGCAAGGAGTGAATAGTGAAACAAAAAAAAAAAATCAAGAAGAAAAATAATACTTGCTCATGTTCTGAGGCGTGATGTCCGATGATGGATCACGCTTGACAGGACTAATTAAGTGCACACTGGGCAAGTTATTGAGGTTCTATAATGCGCGTGTGTGAGAGAGAGAAATAGAGAGAGAGAGAGAGAGAGAGATAAATGAAAAGTAAGAGACAGAATAGATAATAATAGTGAGTTACTCCTTGGAACTGTCATGAATGTTGAAAACTCCGGCAGGAAAAAAAAAAGAAACTGTTTTGATCAGTGCTATGGTTCACTCCAGAACTTAGCAGCTCGTGTGAAGTGTTGTGTTTCCTTCCGGCGTTAAAATTAATTGNTCAGTGCTATGGTTCACTCCAGAACTTAGCAGCTCGTGTGAAGTGTTGTGTTTCCTTCCGGCGTTAAAATTAATTGCCGTATTTTATATCTTACGTATAAGTTCCGTGGCAGTAGCCAAAATAAGCACGGCAGCAGGTGTTGGCGAGGAAGAGGTATTTACAGCCGTAAAGAAGTGTTAAGAACGTGAGAGCATGTTTATGTTTATAATATTTGTAAAATACGCTTCACAGCAATCAACGTCTCATCTAGAATGTCAGTCTTGAAGAGCAATAACAATGCTGGTTGCATTGTGTTATGTTAGATGCTTAGTTATCAAAAAAAATGTAGAGAGCGCACGCTTACCACATATGATCATTGGCTGGACAAGTGAACTGTTATTAGTAAACACACATTACGTGGTTTTCACACTGGAGTTAGGGATGGATCATATTTAGTAAATTACAATTCACAGTGCTACCAAAAATTGGCATGTGGTATATGGAAGAGTCTCGTGTATACAGCATAATTCACAGCAGCCGTATTACCCCTTTTGCTCGGAAACAACACGACACCGGGGGTTCGCGAAAAAAAAGTGTAATAACTATACCCTATATGATGCATATATTGGCAGTAATCCCATTCCCGCGAAATGCCGGTGGTAGGGATATGAGGGGTTAGCTTTGAAATTGCAAATGGAAATTTGGGTCNTAATCCCATTCCCGCGAAATGCCGGTGGTAGGGATATGAGGGGTTAGCTTTGAAATTGCAAATGGAAATTTGGGTCGTATAAATTATAGTTGAATAGATAGTCTAAAAGGAAACCACATTTACTTCGTCACTTTTATTTCGGTCGTGCATAGTTTACGCACAATTAATTAAATCATCTAAGAATATGGTTTGTGACGTGCGTAGNCACTTTTATTTCGGTCGTGCATAGTTTACGCACAATTAATTAAATCATCTAAGAATATGGTTTGTGACGTGCGTAGTTTACGCACAATGACAGTTAATAGCAAACGTGGTTTTCTTACTACAATCAAAAGGAAATCAACGCAACGTGCTGTTTTTCCGGCGTGCATACCCAGTTTAAGTACAATCAAACCGACGTCGGGTGTACTGTAAATACCGGTATGGCGTGAGAGAACTGCCGTGAAATGGGAACTGGGAACACTCATTCCCACACAGCACTCTTCATAAGTGTTCGAAATGTCGACCACTTNACTGCCGTGAAATGGGAACTGGGAACACTCATTCCCACACAGCACTCTTCATAAGTGTTCGAAATGTCGACCACTCTGTATCAGACACGACTCTGCTCTCCGTACATCCGCGGTTGCTCGGCGGACCTCAGCACTGATGAGAGATCCACATGCTGCTCTGATTATGTCTTTCATGCAATGTAAAAAGAATACCTTAATGAACGACCTTTCGATTGTCAGTTAACTTGCATGCAAAACCTGCAGATCCTGTAAGTGGTAGATGGCTTATCTGTTTCCTGCTTAGTGCTGCCTTATTCTCCGCGTTTGTTCGGAAACAGTCTAATAATAACAGTTAAGTTAATCTAATTATCATTGTTTGTACGTAAACTATGCACGTCACATACACAATGTGCGCCATCACGGTATGCCGGTTGGAGTGTGAGACTCGCTTGGATACTAACAGTGACCTGTGTGCCTTACTGCATGGACTCGTGCAGTGGGTTATTAGCCATTAGGGTATTAGACTGTTACCGAGAAAAAGCGGAGAATAATGCAGCACTACGCAGGAAACAGATAAGCCATCTACCACTTACAGGATCTGCAGGTTTTGCATGCAAGTTAACTGACAATCGAAAGGTCGTTCATTAAGGTATTCTTTTTACATTGCAATCATTAATCGTGTGTGTTTTTTCAGTGTCAGACATTGTCTGCCTGTGGTGTTGCTTTCTGAATTGAATGCCGTTTACAAACGAAGCAGCATTTGACATGCTGATGATACTCGGGAAATATCGTCGGAACTGCGGGGCTGCTGCCCGTTTGTACGCAGAAAGATACCCACAGCGCGTCCATCACTCGTACAACGTCTTCCAGCGTCTTGCATGTCGCGTGCGCGCAACCGGGTTGGTTCAATAAACACGCAATAAACGTCGCAGCATCAGACGACATGTGAGAGACGAGAGGGCTGTTGATGTACTTGCTGCCGTGGCAGTTAATCCTCATGATTCTACACGGAGGATTGCCCGCGACTCAGGGTTGTCTCAAAGTACAGTGTGGAGAATCCTCGCTGATGATCGTTTCCAGCCGTGCCATGTACAGTTGCACCAAGGACATGGGAATAATTACTTTCCTAAGCGCATTGATTTCTGCAACTGGTACCTGAGCGAGGACCGTGATTTCCATCCCAGCATTGTGTCAACTGATGAGGCAACATTCAAGAGAATGGCGAGATTTTGGCAGTTCGACGAAAGTAGCGCCAAATGTTTACTTTTTGTTTATGTACCGTTTCGCCATCAGCTGGTGCGTCAAGTGGAGGCTGCATTTTTTTATCAACACTCTGTCACCTAATCCACTTGCCATTGTACTGCAATGCTAAACAAACCTTTAAGGTATATATAGACTGACATCTGTCTAAAAAAATCCGTAGATTATAAAAGTAAAAAATATAAAACATAGCAAAAAATTAAATATTTGCTAACTGTTTTTTAATTTATCCGAGACAGCGAATTTGCGTTAACATTTGCGAGACGGTAATTGTAGTTCTTATCACACTTTGGACGTTACAGCTAATATGTTAAGAATTTAAATAATATTTTGGGAACTTGCTTGACAACGGACTTTCATTTGCCATCTCACCAACGACTTTGCAAAGCGGGCGGCAGAACAACATGGCGTGTAATGGACGTACACGTAACGATTACCGGCCCAAAGTCGATTACTAGCAAACAACATCTCTGTACAAGGAAATACATGTTACTTTAAAAATTGTACAGAGCTCGCGGAAAAATAAAACCATTGGTATATGTTCGTAAATTTGTTATTTTACACAAGAAAGCTATATTTTTCTGGCTGGTTAGTGCTTCGGGAGAGAGACAGGTGGCGCACATGGCATGGCAGGTAGCGCTTTTGTGAGCCGAATGCGTTTCTCAACAGGTGGCAGCACGTTGGCCTGCCTCTTGATCCCATCTTTTTAAAAGTTTATTTTTCTCCTATTACTGGCTTGAAACGATACGAGTTTGAAATATATTTCGTCAAATTATTTGAAATAATAATAATTCAACAATACCCTGCGATATTTCTGTAGACTTTTGAAATTAATATCAAGAGTGTATGGAAAACATGGATGGAGAGTGGGGATAC
>NQII01000032.1:1309103-1341176 GCA_002778355.1 Clitarchus hookeri
GAAGTCTGAACGCGCGGGCTCCGTCTACTTCAGTATGTGCACCACGTGTGTCTCCCGGCTGGAGCGTTATCCGCCAGCGCATCCTCAAGCACTTCCCAGTCTGCCGACGGCATTGCATCCCGACTGAAGACAATACATCCCCCCCACCCCATCTAGGATTGAGGCCGTACTTCACGATAAGGTGAAGAGATTAAGGCGGCTCTGAACAGCGAAGTCTTGAGAGCCGATGAGGGTGAGTATGAAGCGGCGCCGGAATGAAGGGCCGGGGGGAACGGGAGATCCCCGAGAAAACCCGCCCGGCCAGCGGCATCGTCCGGGAAGATCACCACATGCGAAAATCTGGGAGTGACCCTGCCGGGGATTGAACCCGGTCCGCCATGGTGAAAGGGCGAGCAGGCTAACCGCTCAACCACCGCGACCCCTTATTTCACGATAAATTTGTATTTCATTATATGAAAGTGATTTATATAAGGAATACATGAACGTTAATATTTGTAGTGAAATGATTATAATTTTCAAAATATAGCACCGAAAAGTCTAAAATTTCGGAATATGGGAGCACAAGTTTCTATGCCCTTAATTAACTTTGCCAACTAAGTCACATGTAATGTGATCTACATCATATACCAACATATTAATAAGTACCAAGCATATTTAACAATGCGTACTCGGGTACTGGCATCCTGAATCTATCTTCAAATAGGTATTGATGTTTTTGCCAACACATTTTTATTTGCCCGAGAGAAATTTATATTAATATTTATTATTTTCTCTTGGGGAATAAAAATGTGTTAGCAAAAATATATTTAATTTTAAAAGAGATTCAGAATACCAGCACCCAAGTACATATTGTTAAATATCCTTGATATTTAATTAGTAGATCACATGCCATGTGATTTATTTGGCAAAGTTAATTAGGATCATAGAAACTTAGGCTCTCATATTCCGAAATTTTGCGATTTTTTCGGTGCTATATTTTGCAAACTATAATCATTTGACTACAAATATTTACGTTTATGTGGTCCCTATATCAATTCCTTTCAGATAATGAAATAAAAAATTATTGTAAAATTTGGTCTTAATCTCGTTCTGTTCCCATGTTCACGATCCGCAGAGTAAGCAAATACACAGAGAAGAAATGGGGTGGAGGTTCTTTTGGTGAAGGCGTACTCATTTTCTGGATGAGCGAAGGTTCAGGGACTGGTCTAGCGTCTGATTGGCTACCGCGTGCTGCGGAAGGTTCGCTATTGGCCAGGCTACTGACTGGCTCAAGTTACCAGGCGTTTATTGGCGAGCGGCGTTCCTGCATATTGCTGGCCGGTGACGCCATTTTGGTGGCATGTGCGGAAGGTTTCCTGGAATAAGCGGCTATTCCACCTCTGTACTGTCATTTACTCTGTGCCAAGACCGTCGACACGTTGCAAATGAAGGATATTTATGGCCGGTTAAGTACACGGCAACGAATCAGAGCTCCGTGTGTTGAGCGTCTTCCTTACGAAAAAGATTTTGAGACAAGATACAGGCCAAAACACTGTAGGGTCGTCCATCTTCTTTAATTGGCTAAAGAAAAAAAAATGTTCTGGCCCGTGTTAATCGTTTGCGCACGAATCACGAAGGTTCAGTGTCGGAGTTACTTAGTCCTGAGTGGCTTGGTCAAAGACGGACACGGCGCCAGCAACCAATGGAGGTATAACAACAGCTTGCTCCGATTTTTACGCGAATAGTCACTGGCCCTAGTTACGAGTTACCTGATTTCCCGAAGCCTCTGCGCCTCACGTCTATGAGTGGTTTAAGCTGATAAAGGCTGGTGAGCACTGCCACTCACTGCCTCTACCAGCATATATTTTAAAGAGTACACAAACCGGTATGTGGTCAGTAAAGTTGGCAACGATGGAAGGAAAGTAGTCCCCTGTTTTAACGTTTAATTAAAAGTGTAAGGTAAACCTTTCTGAATACTGAAATTATTTATTTTATTTTATTTTTATTTTTTCTAATGCATACAGGTGTAAAAATTAACGAGTTTGTAAAATATTTTTTTTCCTAATAATTTTACAGTTTCCTTTGACGTATGCACGAATAATGTGACCAGGCCCAAGACAACGTTAATTTCAAACACAGTTAAAGAATACACAATGCGCACACAAGTACATCTTAAGCACGGCTTTCAAAAGTGCTCAGTTTACCATTAAAAACATTTAATACTGAAAACGCAGCACGTTATTCATGGGTTGTTTTAAAGTAGGCCCAGCACAAACAAGTACAGCGCACGTAAAAATATTTCACGATTGCCGCACTTGAACCCAAAAATTAATCCGGGGGCCGAACGGGTGTATAGGAATTTTCGCTTAGAGTGCGTGAACCGCGGAAAAGTCATAGTTACTGTGCATGCGCGTTTCCACCCATCGTTTTTTTCAATCCCATCGTAACAGAACCCCCAAAACTAATCCATGATAGCTGGTGAATACGTATTTTTATATATTAAAAGCGAGATAGCGCAGTGGTAAACCACTGGACCCGCATTCAGAAAGGCCCGGGTTCGGCACCCGGACAGATTTCTATGGTTTTCCGAAATCACTTCAGGTGAATTCCGCTCTGAACGATTCCTTCTTATTTCCCTACTAAGGCCTTGCGGCGTTCAGGAGACTTAAAAACCACCAAATAAAAAAAATAAAAAAAACAAACCGAACTTTACATAAACCAACCTATTATACTGGTATAATGGGTGTTTTTGCACTTCAAACTAACATAGGATGAATAAGGGGCTCTCGTTTACAGGCGCAGATACATAGTAACCACAAAATCTACTGCACACAAAACAATTATGAATTTTCGCCACAGCCACGCAAGCTGCTTGAAATTATAAAAACAAAACTATAATCCATTCACGTTAACTTCTAACTTTTCTCAAGCCCTGCTAAAGTTCTACATCCACGATATTCCTCCGCTTCGATCAAACAAAGCTTAATCCCGCCTATAAAAGTATACCAAAGGGACAACGCACCACATTATGTTATGAGTTGTGATCAGGCACTCGGTTAGACCACTCGCCTTCCACCAAGACGAACCGGGTTCAATCCCCGGTCGGTTCACTCCGAATTTTTGCAAGTGGGAACCGTGCCGGACGATGCCGCTGGTCAACGGGTTTTCTCTAGGAGTTCTCCCGTTTCCCTCGCCCTTGAATTCAGGCGCTGCTCCATACTCACCTCAATTCATCTTCATCGGCTCTGAAGACCTTGTTGTTAAGAGCCGCCCAAATCCTTCTACTCCAGTCTCTACTCCGACACGTCATTTCACCTCTATATAGTTACCTATTCTATGTTAGTACCTAACGACCTTCCTTGTGTGCAACTTATCCGTAGACCGTGCGACTGTTCTACGTCATGGCTGCTTCATATTTCTAGGAGTAGTGAAATTTCGCGAAAAGATTTCAAGACTAATTATATTTAAAACACTGCAGGGTCATTCACCTATTTTGATTGACTGAATTACTTTTTCGACAAGTGTTGACTGTCCTCACACGAATCACGTAGGAGCCGTGCCGATGTTGCTGAATTCCTAGTGGCCCAGTCAAATATGAAAACGCCTTCTCAAGAAATTAGCAACCAATGGCAATAGACAGACTGCTCTTGGGTGCATATAGTTTTGATGTCTATCGCGTACTCATATTCTTTTGGCGAAAAATCACTAGCTTTACATATTACGATATCTGGACAGAAGCCTATGTAACTGTCCGCGGTAAACTGAGAACTTCTGAAAGCCCTGCTTAAAATCTACCTGTATTCACATTGTGTATTCTTCCGCCATATGTAACATGTTGCTTGGCATTGGCCTTTCTTGAATTTCCTATGCTTACTGCCAGAATCATGTAAAATTTAATGATCGTTTGCAGCATTAATTTATGTCGCACATCCTCTTAAAATACTTTAGTAGATGACTCATTCAGCACCCAGATACTTCTCAACACGATGCACATATGTACTCTCCTCAATGGGATGGTTTCAAAATGTATCGCACTACATTACTGGTCACAATGGGTGCCTGTACTTCTCAGTATGATAATCGAGCTTCACATGCAAAATGTCCGGTAAATTATTACCACCATGAAATAATTTCTTACGCCATGGCAAGATACGTGACTTATCACAATTTGACCTTGTGGAAATCCGACAATTTTTCGAGATATGGGCATTTTTTTAATTACTGAAAATTCGTGTCTTTAGTGGGAATTTTGGGTAATATTGCTGCAATACGTAATTCTGTTTTTTTTTCTTAATATTGTCGACGAGTTGAACTATCGCAGGTACATCAAAATTGTTTAGTAACGAATGTGGTAGTTACAGAAAATTTGCGTCTTTGTCAGATTTCGGCTCTACCATCATTTCATCATCCGACCTTGACGTCTGATAGTGTAAAAAAATGACCAACTTATCATAAATATATGTTCTGCAAATATCATATTCGCTACTGACAAATTTTGATGTACGTTTGATGGTTCAACTCATAGATAATATTAAAAAGAGTGAAATTAAGTTCATCTTTAAAATTTAAAAAAATGTGACGGTCTCCGTGGCCACGAGGTTACGAGTTCGCATCTGGGATTGAGTCACGGGTGAGTTCAGATTAGTGTAGTGTGTAGATCATACCCCGAGTAACCTGGCAGCATAAGTCGATAATGTTAAAAAACGAAGATGAAAGAAAATACCCAAAAACAAAGCGACAGCCAATATCAACAAAAAAGGAGGCCGGTACGAGAACACAAGTAGGCCGGCAAGTATGCGACTTGGAGGCGTGTGAACTTCACCAGCAATCAGGGCAGCTTTAGTACACACAGCGATGTCATAGGTGATGGGAAGGGGGGGGGGAGTAGGTCCTGTGGAATCCTGTGTACTTGGGAGAATTCTGACAAGGCGTGAGTAGCCCTTTAACTCACCTGGGCAACTGCGGCCTCGCACAAGCAGATTGTTTGCCAACTGTGAGTGAGATGGTAGTGTATGAAAAGGATGGGAGGGGGGTGGGGAGGGGTTCCCTCCTGTATCCTGGACTCCCGGCTGCTGGGATATTGCGGGAGTGTTTACACAACATGACCCGGCATTCCTGGCACCCGCCCCTAACTCCGCGCGAAAACGGCCCATGGCGCTGTAGGGAAATTGAAAACTCGCAATAAAGGATAAAAAAAAAAAAAAGAGAAGGAAGAACAAATATTTTATTACTTTCACCACAAGGCTTCATTCATGAAGAGATTACTAAAACATGACGACCCTTTTTACGGTTCGCAATACATGTACGCTCGCCGGGAGTGAAATATGTTATTATCATTTCTAAGAAACGGCTGTGTCACTCTCAGTTTTACTACAGCACAACACTCAATCCGTATAAAGGACTTCCATTTATCTCGTAAGTACCAGTCTGTTTAATTTGAACTCTCTTTAACACGATGCCCGTACACCATACGGGCCAATATTTATTAATATCACCTCAGTTTTAAAATCTCCTTCACCTATCAACTAGATTTCATTCTTAATATTGATAAGCAAGGAGCACAAAGTGAAATGTTTGTCCTTGAAAAGATATCGTTAGGGCGAATAAAAGAGCTCATCTATAAAATAACTGAGTATGATATATGAGTAAACACTAGCCGCAAGTACGGCTAATGCAATAGGTACACGTGAAACTGGGCACGCCCTACAACACAGAGGGCTGGTAACAGACATTCGTCGGTAAAGCTGGCGAGTTTCGAGTGGCCAAGAAATCAAGACTTGACGTAAGCAAAGTTCAACAGCTTGCTGGACGTGATCATTCCAGAACATAATTTCGCCTATTGTCGAAAGTGTTTGATTTCCCGACGATGAGGTGTAGACTAAACGATAAACCAGAAATGTAAAGGTTAAGGATTAAGGGGTCACAATTAGCTCCAACTTCTTTCGCGACAAGATTAAAATGGTTGGGATATATTTAAATACCCTACTTGCAGACACAAAACTATGTTTTTGTGTCTCAGTGAGAAGACATAACTGACTGGCCAATCAGAATTACGTTACCCCGGCACTGAAGGTCTCTGATACGTGTGCAGACAGCTCAGAATAACGACAGTTAAATTGATCACGAATATATATGTTTTTTACTGTAATATACCACCGCCATNTGCAGACAGCTCAGAATAACGACAGTTAAATTGATCACGAATATATATGTTTTTTACTGTAATATACCACCGCCATACATTTTGATAACATTTTTAAAAATAATATTCCTGTTATATATTTTTTTATAGTAATATTCCACCACCATACATGTTAATAAGTATGTATTTTCCTTCTGTTGAATTGGTGCACATCCATGTATTGTCTTGCGAGGATCTGAATTAGAGTGTTTTAAAAAAACAACTGGCAGTGTAATAATTTCACGAAAGACCAGAGCTCATGATTTATAAGGCATGTTACAAGTACGCGTGTAACAGAGAAAAGAAGGAAATAAAGCATATCCCAAATAATGACAGCAGTACTGTTTACANTGCAGACAGCTCAGAATAACGACAGTTAAATTGATCACGAATATATATGTTTTTTACTGTAATATACCACCGCCACACATTTTGATAACATTTTTAAAAATAATATTCCTGTTATATATGTTTTTTATAGTAATATTCCACCACCATACATGTTAATAAGTATGTATTTTCCTTCTGTTGAATTGGTGCACATCCTTGTATTGTCTTGCGAGGATCTGAATTAGAGTGTTTTAAAAAAACAACTGGCAGGGTAATAATTTCACGAAAGACCAGAGCTCGTGATTTATAAGGCCTGTTACAAGTACGCGTGTAACAGAGAAAAGAAGGAAATAAAGCATAAGGGTTTATTACTGTCGTCATGACAAATGATTCTAAGTTTCACAGTCCAGTAGCATTTGGTCAATGAATGGGCAACTAAACAGAAGTGAAACGTCGCGGCTGTTCCTTGATGTGAGCTTACCCATCCGCTGATAGGCTGTGAGAGAGACTGGNTAAACAGAAGTGAAACGTCGCGGCTGTTCCTTGATGTGAGCTTACCCATCCGCTGATAGGCTGTGAGAGAGACTGGTGCGTTCTGTCTGAATGGCTACTGCATGGCCGCAGAGTATTCCATATCGGCTGGCGAGGAAGTTACCTGGCGTTGATTAGTGAACGGCGTTCCGCCATATTGCTGATCGGTGGCCACCATTTTACTGGCGTGTGTGGCTGGAGTTCGCGTTCCACTTCTGTATTCTTCAGTAGTCTTGTGATCTGGTGGTGCAGCAGTGATCGTGTACCTACATTTGACCACTAACGCCCGTTTCGGAAAGTGAATTATCTGCTTTATGCTTTATGCTTTATCTCAAGGTTGGTTTAAGATGAGAAAAGTTTACGTATCAGAATGAAAGAAGGTATTTTTTTTTACAAACCAGGTTAGTAAAATATTTACTTTTCTAAAAATTTTCACAGTTTCATTTGAACGACGCATAAATAAAGAGGTTCTGGCCCCATGGCAATGTTAATTTCACAAATTATGGAAGAGTACACTATGTGCATACAAGTAGATCTTAAGCAGGACTTTCAAAAGTGCTCAGTTTACCATGATCAGCCTATACCGAGTTTAATTCCTTTTTTTTTTTTACAGTATATAAAGCTGCACCATTCACTAGTATTTATAAGTCCACACACGGGATTGTATAACAAAGAGATCCAGTTAACGAGCGGGTTTATCACGTGTAACGCCAGCAGTCGTAACAGGTAGCGTTCTCCCATCAGGACACTTGTATACCCCTGCGTGTCATTCCCCACTCCGCGTTCGTATTCCACTTCCATTTTAAAGCCACGCCTCGCATGAAGGCAGGTGGGGGATTTCCTTAATTGAAACGAAAAACATCGGTGCTGTAGAATATAAAGTGACAGAAAATTGAAAAACCAAAAATCATGATTCATTCAGGACGAGGACATGGGAATTTCGCGTTCCCAGAAAAAAAAAGTATAATATTGTGCCAACANAAATCATGATTCATTCAGGACGAGGACATGGGAATTTCGCGTTCCCAGAAAAAAAAAGTATAATATTGTGCCAACATTATTAATGTTACAAGTACGGTAATTTTTGTTATCTGTGAGCCGTCGGTGATTAATGTTGCTGTTAATGTTACATTAAGTAATTTTGTAACAACGTTACCTCCATACTGTACCGCCAACATTAAAGTGGTGTTTATGTTGCGACAAAACAAATTTTGCGTTAAACATATGTTAATATGTGCGTTAAATTTTGTTTTGTATTTCCTTTGCGTTAAAAAAATNAAAACAAATTTTGCGTTAAACATATGTTAATATGTGCGTTAAATTTTGTTTTGTATTTCCTTTGCGTTAAAAAAATTTCTATGTAAAACAAATCAAGTACAATTATTTTGTCGCAAAAATAAATATTATCAAAGTAAAAAAAATATTATGATGGTACGGAAGTGAAATCGAACCTGGGCCTTAAGTACACGACGGTCTCCACTTTATGAAAACTAGTGTTTTACCAACTGCTCTATCTTAGCATGGTTGACTGTGGTCCATATTATGGGTATTCAGTAAAACACGACGACAAACTGCAGTTCTCTGTCGTTATGTGTAAATACTTATGCTCTATAATTATATGCATATTTGGCACATGTCAACTCCTTTGCAGGGCTTGAGAGCTGATCTGAGCTACATTTATTTCTCATACTATGCTTCGAAGTTTAAATACAGTGGTTTCGTTTTACGAGGTTATCGCTGTTCACTACTATCCGCCATTGTACAACACCAAGTCAGTGTAAATTTGTCTTGGTTGGAGATTACTTTAATGTCGCAGTAACAAAAACTATTATGTTATTCCTGTTATTTTTAGCACAATACAACATTTGGTTGGAGATTACTTTAATTTTGTAGTAACACAAACTATTCTGTTCTTCCTGTTATCTTCAGCGCAATACAATATTTGATTACGACAACATTACCTGAAGGCTTTATTAGCAATAACACTTCAATAGTATTTTTGCATTATAGTAATACAGATGTCAGGTCAAAATGAATTAATTTAAATACATGACTTTTATCTTTAAAATTATGCATTTTATAATTCATGGATGCGGCGTCATATACTACAAATCCGTCTTTGAAAGTTGAATAAAACATATAGCATGAAATACNTTATAATTCATGGATGCGGCGTCATATACTACAAATCCGTCTTTGAAAGTTGAATAAAACATATAGCATGAAATATATAACTTTTGTTTATATAATTCTTTTTTGTATGATTAATAAATGTTACATCATAATCAAATTATTTTTGAAAATACGAATCCATAGACAGGTCGCTCGATACACTTTTGTATGTAAGTTTAAAAGTTNTTATAATTCATGGATGCGGCGTCATATACTACAAATCCGTCTTTGAAAGTTGAATAAAACATATAGCATGAAATACATAACTTTTGTTTATATAATTCTTTTTTATATGATTAATAAATGTTACATCATAATCATATTATTTTTGAAAATACGAATCCATAGACAGGTCGCTCGATACACTTTTGTATGTAAGTTTAAAAGTTAACCTACTNATTATTTTTGAAAATACGAATCCATAGACAGGTCGCTCGATACACTTTTGTATGTAAGTTTAAAAGTTAACCTACTATTTATAAAATTATGCATTTTCAATGCCTTGTCAACATGACTGTTGTATAAGTTGACATAATGGCTATATCTAACATGTACCTCTCGAACTCTTGTCTATAAAATTGATGAACTAATATATTTTCCATATACAGTCATCAGTCGCATATATTGTCATAACACTTTTTATTATCTCTCACATAATATTATTTCTCGAATAGACATACTCTCATGACTATAATTTTTTTTTAGAAAAAATTCATATCCACGCCTATATCTTTATACATACCATATTAAAACCCATCCTAATACAACGGTTATTTTCTATATAAATCATTTAGACCTGTACTGGCACCTATGTCCTGGTGGCTCAGTCGGGAAATGGTTGTAAACTATGCTTATTCGAGGACTTAGGGCATACTTGACTATACTGCCCTATTCGTCATCAGGAGTAATGCCTATGTTATGAATTTGATTATTATAACTTAAAAAGTTCGGAAATGACAGCCAACTATGCTTATAAGTGGACTTAGGGCATACTTGACCCTGCGCATATTTTACTTGACAATGCGCATATTTTAGTAGTCGGGGGTGATGCCTATATAATGAATTTGGTGACTATAGCTTCAGTATATGGGAAATGGTGGCCCACTACGCTGATAAGAAGGCTCCAAGTATACTTGACTATATCACTCTTTTCGTCATCAAGGGTGATGCCTATGATGTGAATTTGGCGGAGATATCTCAAAAAGTTTGGAAATTTTGGCTAACTATGCTTATAAGAGAGCTTAAGGCATAATTGTCTGACCTCCCTCATCGATATCAGGAGCGATGCCTATGATAAGAATTTGGCAACTAAACCATACAGAAATTATTGCTAACTATGCCTATAAGTTTGTGGGAGTCGGATATAGACATGCTGTACTTGTTGTAATTAGCTGAGGTGTATTTAGCATAAGCTTCCTTCGCATAGGTCGTAGACTATACATGAAACAAGGTGGAGTGACAGCATGAAGTAGCATGAGAGGACGATGAATTGGAAAATTCCTTAAACAAGATGGTTGGTGTTGACACAGAATGACAGAGAATGAACTGGAACATTCTTGAAACAAGATGGCCTGTGCTGTCTTGAAATGACAGAGCATGAAATGGAAAATTCTGGAAACAAGATGGCGGCATGGAATGACAGAGCATGAAGTATCAAGGTAGAATGACAGAGCATGAATGGTAACATTTTGGAAACCAGACGATGCTATTTTTAGACTGAGTGACTAATGGAAATTTGGGTAAGGAAACTTTTTGCATGAAATTTGGCAGATTTAGAGGGAAATTCGGGAAATGTTTTTGGGGAAAACAGAAAATGTATAGGTCATGGTCAAAGGTCAAGGTCATCCAAGATGGTGGCCTGTCCACTGCCAGATGCCATGTCCATCCGGGCGTCCGAACACCCAACCCGCTGTCCCAGATACCCCGTGATGCATCTACTAAGCCTGACGCCAGTGTTGCGCGGAGACGCGCCTACACACCACATGTGCCGTATCTGGCCAAGGGCGCGACTGGGGATGCACCCGCCAGCTGTGGGTGACCTATTTGCGAGGCAGCCTCCGCGCAAGGCCGCGTGCGCACCTGGAAATAGTCCGCGCCGCTCAGCGCAGCACTCCTGGCACCGATCCCTCTTAGCTCCGCCCACATGCCAGCAGCATGACCAAGTCCCCCAAAAAACAATGGCGTAAATTAAGGGGAATACATTGTAGATAATTTTTTAACGCCTCAAGGTCACGTCCGGCCGTAAGGAAGCATTGCGAATGTGATAGAATATAACGTAAACAAGCTTCGCGTGTGTTCTGTTTCCTCACAGTTTTAAGCTTAACTATAGGGTTTTAAGCTTAACTATAGGGTTTTAATACAGCAATCTGTTTCTACATGATACATCATTGTCGCTTTAGTTAAAACACTGTCTTAAAAAAGAATAAAAAAAGTAAACATAGCGTTACTTACAGCGATTTTTACTGACTTTGACATTTTACAGCGACCACATTTGTGTTTAAATAACCAAATTTATAAATAGGCAACAAAATATCGACTTTCATTTCAGTCCTGAAAAAAAAATTAGTAAAGAGATTTGGACGGCTCTTATCATCGATGTCTTGAAATCCGATGAGGGTGAAGAGGTGAGTATGGAGCAGCGCCGGAATGTAAGCGTGGGGGGAATGGGAGAACCCCGTGAAAACCCGCCAACCAGCGGCATCATCCGGCACGATGAGCCCATGCGAGGATCCGGGTGCGGCCGCTCCGGGAATCGAACCCTGTTCGCCTTGGTGGGAAGCGAGTAGTCTAACCACTACACCACCGCAACCCCCCTGAAAGAAAATTTATATAAAAATAGTCCAGAGTTTTTTNAAGCGAGTAGTCTAACCACTACACCACCGCAACCCCCCTGAAAGAAAATTTATATAAAAATAGTCCAGAGTTTTTTTTAAATATAATAGAAACAACTGCTTACAATGAGACCCACATGACAGCTAGGGAAACTCGTTAAAAGGCGCGGATGCCTTGATTGAGAAATCTGCTGGCAAGTAGGATGAGTATACAAGAATACCCCAACTTTGAAGGTCTATAATATCAAAACCAAACAACCTACAACCTTGATTGACCAATCAAATGAACTGTGGAACCATGAAGTTTGTTTNAAATATAATAGAAACAACTGCTTACAATGAGACCCACATGACAGCTAGGGAAACTCGTTAAAAGGCGCGGATGCCTTGATTGAGAAATCTCCTGGCAAGTAGGATGAGTATAAAAGAATACCCCAACTTTGAAGGTCTATAATATCAAAACCAAACAACCTACAACCTTGATTGACCAATCAAATGAACTGTGGAACCATGAAGTTTG
This sequence comes from Clitarchus hookeri, assembly GCA_002778355.1. Taxonomy (NCBI): domain Eukaryota; kingdom Metazoa; phylum Arthropoda; class Insecta; order Phasmatodea; family Phasmatidae; genus Clitarchus; species Clitarchus hookeri. The sequence goes on from NQII01000032.1 coordinate 1,321,648, forward strand.
TTTACCATACATTCATAAATGTTTAATGTGACCACCATGAGCGGCCCGAACGACATCTGCGCGATAATCAAACTCGTTCCACGCTCGTAACGCTCGGTTTGAGGTAATGAGGAGGAAGCGAGCTCGCATTCGACACGTCACTTTGAAGGGGACGGTCTTTTTTTTCTTTTATGTGCCGAGAGATGACACTGGGAGCGTCTGTCGTCGCACTATGAGCGTGTGTTGTGTGTTAGTCGGCATCACGATGGCGACGGAACAACAGAAGGCGATCTGAGTTATTCAGTTTGCTAAATGTGAATCGGTTACGACTGTTCAACGTGAATTCCGTCGCAAAAAAACNATCTGAGTTATTCAGTTTGCTAAATGTGAATCGGTTACGACTGTTCAACGTGAATTCCGTCGCAAAAAAACCCGATTGGTGGAGTATCGTACTTTGGTTTCGTCAGTTCAGTGACACAGGGTGCCTTCGCAAAGGCAAAAGTTCCGGGCAGCCGCGAGTGTCTGAAGAGAATGCGCAACGGATTCAACAAGCGTTCGTTCGCTCTCCGAGAAAATCAACTCGACAAGCTAACCGGGAAATGCAAATCCCGCAATCGACGGTACGGACAGTGCTGCGAAAGTGATCGCTGTACAAACCATACAGGTTACAGCTTTTACAGGCTCTTACCGAAAGGGATAAAGAACTGAGACGTGATTTATGCCCGTTCGTTCTTGACCAGAACGAGGTAGACGATGCTTTCATGTCTGACCTGGTTTTTAGAAATTAAGCGACGTTCCATACAAATGGTAAGGTGAACCGGCACAACGTGCGGATATGGGGTCAGGAGCTTCCACATGAAACCACCGAACACGAGCGCGCTTCCCTCAAAGTGAACGTGTTTTGCGCTGTATCCAAAGACACTGTTTTCAGCCCTTTCTTTTTTCACGAGCCCACTGTTACTGGAATCCCTTATTTGGACATGCTTACAGAGTGTTTGTTTCCTCAGTTAGAAGAGGCAGTGGGGGACTTCATTTTCCAGCAGAGTGGTGCGCCATCCTTTTGGCACCTAGCTGTTCTCTTATACCTGAACGAGACGTTGCCGCAACGCTGGATTGGTCGAGGATTAGCTGGTGACCAGACTCTTCATCACTGGCCCCCAAGAAGCCCGGATATTACCCCATGTGATTTTTTCTATGGGGGCAGGCTTACATATAGGATTAAGTATNAGCTGTTCTCTTATACCTGAACGAGACGTTGCCGCAACGCTGGATTGGTCGAGGATTAGCTGGTGACCAGACTCTTCATCACTGGCCCCCAAGAAGCCCGGATATTACCCCATGTGATTTTTTCTATGGGGGCAGGCTTACATATAGGATTAAGTATTTCGTTCACCATTGCCGGCTAACATTGACGACCTCAAAACGAGAATTACGGACGCCATCCAAACCGTAACACCGGACATGCTGACAAGAGTGTGGAACGAGTTTTATTATCGCGTAGATGTCGTTCGGGCCGCTCGTGGTGGTGTCACATTGAACATTTATGAAGATATGGTAAACGAACTTCACAGTTCCATGGTTCATTTGATTGGTCAACCAAGGTTGTAGGTTGTTTGGTTTTGATATTATAGACCTCCAAAGTTGGGGTATTCTTTTATACTTACCCTTTTTTTTTTTTCGCGCCTCTCCCCACGTCAATCGGAGGGTGTGCCTGGGATGAATTTCCACGCTCGCAGCTTCCTCTCATGTAACTGATGTGAATTGATTACTCAGCTTCGCCGGCTACCGGGCTCCCTGATCTGATCACAGCTAATTGCCCCTTCTGGCTACGCTCGCTAGCACCCCGACCGACAGAGCAATTCTCGCCCGTCGGGGAAGGTCGAGTCTTCGCCGGCGCAGGGAGTCCACGACGAGATTAGTCTTGTCCCACCCGCAACTTCCTTGAGCTTCCTTAACAGGCCGGCGCGATAGAAATCTCGTACGAAACGCCTTAATTACGCACGTAATCATTTATCGTCGCTTCCCCCGACCATTTCTCCGGCTCCGAGCAGCGAAAGGCGTTAATCAAGCGATCACAATCTCCGGCAACGTGATCGTGCTTGTCTGTATCTCTTCCACCCCTCGTGCGTGTAAGGCGGCCACGCGGCCGGGGAGGGGCGAGACTTCCACCCCCCCTCGGCTGAACACTTGGCTTGGTCGAGTAGTACGTTGCGCAGGGTAGTGGCACGAATTAAATGATCAGGCCCATGGCAAGGTTAAATTTGCATACGGGTGACGAATACACTATGTACGTACAATCAGATCTTAATAAGTGCTTTAAAAAGTGCTCAGCTTTCCGTTCGATTTGTGTATTTTCTAACAGTCTCGTATCTACCCATTGTCTTATTTTCCATTCCAACAGTAATTAAGTGGAAGATCCTCTAAATGTACTGCTGGAATTTGTGTGAATTTAACTTTTTTTTTTTTCTGTTGGTCTGCTTGTGTGTGGTTTTACGTACTAGGCCCTACTGATGGACAATAAAAATATTTATATATCAAAATCAAGTCCCAACGAAACTGGCTGCCGCCGGACCACGACTATTCTCGCATTTTCAACCCAAGTATCATCATTTTTCAACACTACACGACACATATATTGATATTCACAATACAGTCACAGAACAGGTGAGTCCACACAAGTGAAATAGCATGGTTATTCCTTTGATGTGCCGGCTCTCAAGACCTCGATGTTACGAGCCGCCCAAATCTCTCCATTCCACTCCGTTCATGAGGGTGTACCCGTTCTCCAATCGGCTGTGCAAGGCACTGGGAACGGGGACTTTGCATCTGATTGGCTCTTGCATGTTGCGAAAAGGTTCCCTATTGGCTGGGATGCGACCTGGCAAGTACGCTATCAGGCGCTGATTGGAGAAGGCGTCCCAACATTTTGCTGGCCAGTGACAGCCATTTCGCTGGCATGCGCGACTGGAGTTGATCGTACAGACGGCTGTTTCACCTCTGCATACTTACCTACTCTGCTATTCAGTTTTATTCAATGTCATCGCTCTTACACACATCTTAAGGGGTCCGCCTACCCGTCGCTTGAACTGCGTTGCAGGGTTTTTGCAATCCGGGTTTTTTTTAACTGAACTATTTTATGTGTCCCCAATATGTTGACTTACGAAAAGAAAACACATCGCAAACGAGGACGGACTGGCACATTCAAGATGTCACGCATGCTATAAATATTATTTCGAACACGAACTTTGCTACACACTTCCCACCAATAAAATGATAGGGTCACCGCTTAAAGTTCCATTGGTACACGCAGCACGCCAGTTCAGAGCCTTGCGCGTAGCGGCGGTGGCGCACTTGATGCTCGTGGCAGAGTCGCCCTTATTATTACCGCGCTGCCGGGCCTCAAACGCGAAAAACAGCTTCAGGTAGGCGGAAGACTTGAGTACTGACTNATAGAAATCTCGTACGAAACGCCTTAATTACGCACGTAATCATTTATCGTCGCTTCCCCCGACCATTTCTCCGGCACCGAGCAGCGAAAGGCGTTAATCAAGCGATCACAATCTCCGGCAACGTGATCGTGCTTGTCTGTATCTCTTCCACCCCTCGTGCGTGTAAGGCGGCCACGCGGCCGGGGAGGGGTGAGACTTCCACCCCTCCTCGGCTGAACACTTGGCTTGGTCGAGTAGTACGTTGCGCAGGGTAGTGGCACGAATTAAATGATCAGGTCCATGGCAAGGATAAATTTGCATACGGGTGACGAATACACTATGTACGTACAATTAGATCTTAATAAGTGCTTTAAAAGGTGCTCAGCTTTCCGTTAGATTTGTGCATTTTCTAATAGTTTCGTATCTACCCATTGTTTTACTTTTCATTCCAACAGTAATTAAGTGGAAGATCCTCTAAATGTACTGCTGGAATTATTGTGTAAATTTAACCTTTTTTTTTCGGTTGATCTGCTTGTGTGTGGTTTTACGTACTAGGCCCTACTGATGGACAATAAAAATATTTATATATCAAAATCAAGTCCCAACGAAACTGGCTGCCGCCGGACCACGACTATTCTCGCATTTTCAACCCAAGTATCATCATTTTTCAACACTACACGACACATATATTGATATTCACAATACAGTCACAGAACAGGTGAGTCCACACAAGTGAAATAGCATGGTTATTCCTTTGATGTGCCGGCTCTCAAGACCTCGATGTTACGAGCCGCCCAAATCTCTCGATTCCACTCCTTTCATGAGGGTGTACCCGTTCTCCGATCGGCTGTGCAAGGCACTGGGAACGGGGACTTTGCATCTGATTGGCTCTTGCATGTTGCGAAAAGGTTCCCTATTGGCTGGGATGCCACCTGGCAAGTACGCTACCAGGCGCTGATTGGAGAAGGCGTCCCAACATTTTGCTGGCCAGTGACAGCCATTTCGCTGGCATGCGCGACTAGAGTTGATCGTAGAGACGGCTGTTTCGCCTCTGTATACTTACCTACTCTGCTATTCAGTTTTATTCAATGTCATCGCTCTTACACATATCTTAAGGGGCCCACCTACCCGTCGTTTTAACTGCGTTGCAGCGCGTTTTAAATCCGGGTTTATTTAACTAAACTATTTTATGTGTCCCCAATATGTTGACTTACGAAAAGAAAACACATCGCAAACGAGGACGGACTGGCACGTTCAAGATGTCACGAATGCTACAAATATTATTTCGGACACGAACGAAACCACGACAATAGCCTGTATTGAACTTTGCTACACACTTCCCACCAATAAAATGATAGGGTCACCGCTTAAAGTCCCATAGGTACACGCAGCACGACGACAACACTGCACGCAAGTTCAGAGCCTTGCGCGTAGCGGCGGTGGCGCACTTGATGCGCGTGGCAGAGTCGCCCTTATTATTACCGCGCTGCTAGGCCTCAAACGCGAAAAACAGCTTCAGGTAGGCGGAAGACTTGAGTACTGACTGCAGCAAGAACGTAATACGGTAGGGGACAGATGTTTCCTTCCTCCACGCGCTTCGCTACCATTCCTAGCCTTAGTTCTCATTTCTCCTTCCCTTCACTTCCGCCTTCGTCACTCCTTGCGGTGGGAAACGAGTGTTTGGTGAGACCAAAGTTCGTAGAAGGGGAGGAAGGGGTCCCCGAATATGAATACACAGACCGGGCGTGTACTTGTCGCAAGATTAAAGCTGGAGCCACAACAGACCGACACGACGTCAGAGCTCAGCGGAATTTCATAATACAGAGTGATTCTAAAATCATGGGACAAACATTGAGGGGTGGTAGAGCTCACTAAAACAAACAATTATTGTATAGGAATATATGGGCGGAAGTGACGCGTTGAGGAACACACACAAAAACATAACACATTAACGGCCACCACGATCGCCAGATTTATCTAGTCTCGATTTGTTCCTATGGGGGCATTTGAAAGCCCCCATTTACGAGACTCCAGTTGATTCCACTGAAGACCTCGTCGCTCGACTATCCTGTGCGGCTGCACGCGTGCGTGAAATACCCGGCATATTTGAATCTGTTCACCAATCACTCCACCGACGCTACCAAGCTTGCATTACTGTCAGTGGTAGCAATTTTGAGCAATTATTATAAACATTGCTGTAAAAAGGCATTTAGCGGCAACGTTGTAAATAAACACTGTGTTGCATTTCATGTGTTATTTTTGTGTTTGTGCCTAAACGCGTCACTTCCGCCCATATATTCCTATACAATAATTGTTTGTTTTAGTGAGCTCTACCACCCCTCAGTGTTTGTCCCATGATTTTAGAATCACCCTGTATATGTTACTCAGTGTTCACAATACTCCGACGAAATCTGCCCGACAAGTGTGTCAGTTGGTTGTAAGAAAATTTTAAAACGGCAAGTTATCCTTATAATATCTACTATTTACTTTTTAAAACTCACGATAAAGCGATTGATTATTTTGCTGATATTTGAATTTATACCACAGATAAAAATATTTAAATACAAACCGAAACGTTATTTCGGCGGCAAGTTGGTTCATTATTTACAAGCGTTGGGAAATACGCACGAAATTTTGTTTTCTAGTGTTGTATTTACATTTTTTTGCGCGCCCTGAAGAACCTTATACGACGGAAAGTAGAAATAAAACCTACTTTTGTCAGGCTGTCGAGACTGCGATTTTGTCTGACTGGCATCACAGTAACCTTGCTTTTCATTGGCTGCCACTCAGATTTTCGTCGTGTGGGGGGNTAATTGTTTGTTTTAGTGAGCTCTACCACCCCTCAATGTTTGTCCCATGATTTTAGAATCATCCTGTATATGTTACTCCGTGTTCACAATACTCCGACGAAATCTGCCCGACAAGTGTGTCAGTTGGTTGTAAGAAAATTTTAAAACGGCAAGTTATCCTTATAATATCTACTATTTACTTTTTAAAACTCACGATAAAGCGATTGATTATTTTGCTGATATTTTAATTTATACCACAGATAAAAATATTTAAATATAAACCGAAACGTTATTTTGGCGGCAAGTTGGTTCATTATTTACAAGAGTTGGGAAATACGCACGAAATTTTGTTTTCTAGTGTTGTATTTACATTTTTTTGCGCGCCCTGAAGAACCTTATACGACGGAAAGTAGAAATAAAACCTACTTTTGTCAGGCTGTCGAGATTGCGATTTTGTCTGACTGGCATCACAGTAACCTTGCTTTTCATTGGCTGCCACTCAGATTTTCGTCGTGTGGGGGGNTGCGATTTTGTCTGACTGGCATCACAGTAACCTTGCTTTTCATTGGCTGCCACTCAGATTTTCGTCGTGTGGGGGGTTTTCGTGTTGGGTACGTCGGGGTATTGTGACTCCAGCTTAATGCCTCGGCGAGGGGTGGGAAGGATGCATTACCACCCCCTGGAGAACAAAGCGGGTGGGGAGGAGATGTAACAAGAGCTGGACGCTCTGTCGCCTTGCCGTAATAATTCTCAACCCCAACTCCTCTCCCCTTCGCCGCCATGCCATTGTTCCTTCTGGAGTGATGCGGCCGACTCGAGCAGCCGGGTTAGCTACTCTTGCGCGGAGTCTCGGTGTACTTAACGAGAACCCCTAGTAAAGCATATTCAACGCCTCAAGGTCACGTATGTCTAAAAGAGGACATTGCGACACCCTCCCACCCCCCACACTCAAAACGCTCCACTGTAAAATCCCGGGAAGCTGAATTTCTCGCAAATTATATCTGTGAGAGTGTGATATTATTACTAGGGATATCCGATTTTCGCGAAAATATTTCACGATCTGTTGTAATTCATAAATCTTTAGCTCTGATCCACTTTCGTGATTGGATTATCTAGGTGTCTACCCGCGAATCACAGACGAACAGTATCAGAGCNGTCACGTATGTCTAAAAGACACCCTCCCACCCCCCACACTCAAAACGCTCCACTGTAAAATCCCGGGAAGCTGAATTTCTCGCAAATTATATCTGTGAGAGTGTGATATTATTACTAGGGATATCCGATTTTCGCGAAAATATTTCACGATCTGTTGTAATTCATAAAACTTTAGCTCTGATCCACTTTCGTGATTGGATTATCTAGGTGTCTACCCGCGAATCACAGACAAACAGTATCAGAGCAACTTAATTCTGATTGGTCAGTCAAGTAAGAAAATTACTTCTCGCAAATACACGCAATCAATAAGGATTAGAAAACTGATGGTACGCCCGTAGGGTACTAAAGTCTATCAAGTGCGGAAATCTATTCGCGAAATTCGTGTTTGGCTATTTCTTAAATATGCCATGTATCACTGACGTTTTATACTTCTTTTGGCATAAAAGTAAAAGCAGAGAGAAGATAGGTGTGTTGGTAGTACTTGGTGCACAAATGCGACATTGTTCCTTTGGTGTAATTCTCTAGACTTAGTTAAATTTTGGTTGCATTAGGAGCAGGAATAGCATGAAAGCATGACTTAAGCAGGGCTTCAGAAAAGTCAGAAGTAACCATGAATGAATAGGGCCAGTGACTTTTCGCGTAAAAATCCGAGCACACAGTACACTTAAATACTATATACACACCTCAGCTGTTGTTATACCTCCATTGGCTGCTGGTGCCGTGTCCGTCTTTGACCAAGCCACTCAGGACTAAGTAACTCCGACACTGAACCTTCGTGATTCGTGCGCAAACGGTTAACACGGCCCAAAGAAGCTGGACGACCCTATAGTGCTTTGGACTGTATCATGTCTCGAAACCTTTTCCCGAAATATCACTGCCCCTATGAATGAACTATAGTTTGTATTACTCGTGTTGCGATGCATTATGACATGCATACGAAACTCTACAGCAAACTTTCTTTGGCGGAATTGAAACTGTACCAAGCAATGCAATATTCGTGGAAAGTTAAAAGTGATGTGTAGATCAAAGAAGGCTTGAGAGGACGAATAAAATCTCTTCTTCCTCCGCCGAACTGCAGGGTGACCAATCGTCAGTAAGCAGCGCGCTTGTATTACGCGCTCTGCGTTTGGCAGCCCACGGCCCTGCAAAACGACAGCGTTGCAACATGCTAGCGCAACACGGCCTTGTCAGCAACTCTCAACTAAGAGCCCCCGAGTACTCCACGGATTGAGTTGGCAGGCAATCTGGGCCGGGCAGCCCTCTACACATCCGCGGCACTTCCGTCTGCTTACTGGTTGCTGCGATCAAGCGAGGCCTTCGAACAGCGCTGTACTCGCGTTACTGCTTCCTGCTTACTACTGGCTTCACATTTAAACGGGGCGTACATAAACAACTGCCGTCCAATCACAGTGGCAGGAGAAAAGAACAACTGTTTCAAGTCTACCTCGTCACACAATGAGTTCGCAAGTACTCGGGGCTCTGCTCGTTAACACACTTTCTCTAGTACCGATTCGGCTCTCAAGTCCTCGATGTTAAGAGCAACCCAAATATGTTCACTCCCTTTAATACCGATCATTCTGGCGCCCACAGATACAGGATGTTTCAAAAAAATTCAAAAATATAACTACTTTATTAATGGTGATACTGAAAAAATTTTTTGCGTGTGTGTATATGCACATTCTATTTATTACCGGGTCACAAATGTAATACTAAAAACGACAGTAAAATTTATTAGCAAAAATTAATGTTTTAACTAATAGTAAAATAGTTAAACGATTTTTAATAGCCACGCTATTTCATTTTGCCAATGCCTACTCTGTAAAATTTATGTTTGTTTCAAATTCAATAAATACATTACCAATATAAAAATGGTGTACGAAAAAGAACACATGTTATTCAAAGTATACATTATCAAGATATTTGATAGTTTGGTGTAATTTTAATACCTATAAAGTTTGCAACACTTTCAAATACGAGAGTATACCATGTGTTCTGTTTCTAAAGATAGTGTGGACCCTGTCTCGAGGCTACAGTAAATGAAGTACAGTACAAACATTTACTAGTGTAAACTTGAGCCCGTAAGCCTTTCCATAATTTAGACAGACGTTTAGTCGCAGGCTGTTTTAGAGAGCTGAACATGTGCTCCGGTGATTTTGCATATTTCATAAGAAAACTCAGGACCTTAATTTCTACACGGGAAACCTTTTAACCGCTGTCTGGTCGCCAAGTTTTAAGTGTATAATTTTTTTAAAAACAAGTGCCTATCAAACCTGCGCACCTGCACAAATTCCTCGACTTACAAGTAACTACGAAAAGCTTTCACGTCTGTTTGTCTGCCACTTCATCAGTGCCTCTCGGAAGTCCTCGGCTCAAGTCTACGTACAACGCCTTCGACCACAACTTATGAAACCATTATGAACCTATATGAGATTTAATGCATTATTCAAACAATTGAGTTACTGACAAGAATGGCAATAAAATTATTCCAAGGAGTTCTTTCAGGCAATATTTACAATCTCTGTGGCTGAAGTACACTGAGGAGCCAAAAAAACTGGTATAGACGTGCGTATACAAATAACAGATGTATGGAATCAATCAGAGTAACGCGATGCGGTCGGCAGCGCCTATATAAGACAACAAGCGTCTGGCAAAGTTGCTAGATCGGTTACTGCTGCTACAATGGCAGGTTATCAAGATTTAAGTGAGTTTGAACGTGGTGTTANGCTCGAGAGATGGAACATAGCATGTCCGAGGTAGCGATAAAATTTGGATTTTCGCGTACGACCATTTCGCGAGTGTACCGTTAATATCGGGAATCCGATAAAACATCAAATCTTCGACATCGCTGCGGCCGGAAAAAAGATCGTGAAAGAACGGGACAAACGACGACCGACGAGAATCATTAAACGTGACAGACGTGCAACCCTTTCTCAAATTGGCGCAGATTTCAATGCCTCCTGTATACCTTCAGACATTAGTTGAGTCCATGCCACGTCGTCTTGCGTCACTTCTGCGTGCTCGCGGGGGCCCTACACGATATTAGGCAGGTGTACCAGTTTTTTTGGCTCTTCAGTATATATATCTTTCTTTCTCGGGAGAAACGGGAGACCCCCGAGAAAGTCCGCCGACCAGCGGCACCGTCCGGCACGATGCCCACATGCGAACATCCGGGAGCGACCCCGTCGGGTACCGAACCACGTTCGCCTAAGTGGGAGACGAGTAGACTGAGAACTAACACCGCCCAGAACCTCTTTTTGTAAAAGGTTTTACAATCATTCGTGCCCTTTTGAGCAGTTATAAGTTCGTTTTGTAGTCAGAAAAATCATTGTTCCTGTGTATGTAAAAAAAAAAACTGTTAAACGTTAGCGGAACAATGAATCTACAACGTGCGAGTTGTTGAAACTCTGCGACAGAACAAATCATTTCACATTTGAGGCGCCCGTCTACCTGGAGATATTTTGCGCTTTTGGCTAACTTAAAGCAAGGAGGTGATAAGGGCGACAATTGCATGCGCGTCGAGTGCTCCGTCGCCTCTACGTGCAAGGTTCCGACGACCTGGCCTGCAGGTACTTCGTCGTACAAAATGTACTATGCCTCTTTAAGTACTGGCCCCGTGATTTTATTGGTGGAAAGTTTGTAGCAAAGTTAAATCAAATCTGAAAAATTTCGTTTTTAGCCATGACGGAAAGCTTTAAAATAAAGGCTTTCAACAAACGTTATATGTTGAAAATTTTGTCCAGCCATTGCCAGTTTTATTTATCTTCGCGTGAAAACACACAACGTAAAAGTAAAATAGTTTTTTTTCTTCTAAAAATCGTGCATTACAAACACACTACACTGCAACTCAGTTTCTCTTAACAGGCTAGACGTACCAAACTGTGATAAAACACCGGATTGTGTTCGGTAGGACCGGGGTTCGATTCCCGGTCCTGCCATGCTCATTCCGGCTTTGCACACATTTCCTAAGTTGTTCCAGTCGCGGTGATCCGTTGACACGGGCCACGGCATATTGCTTTGACGTTCCTCTTNCACACATTTCCTAAGTTGTTCCAGTCGCGGTGATCCGTTGACACGGGCCACGGCATATTGCTTTGACGTTCCTCTTGCCGTCCAAGCTTCTAGTTCAGTCTCTCAGGGCCTCGCTGTCGATTGACAGATCTACTACGTCGCAGAGAAGAGTGCGGAGGCCACTGAAGACATCGTGTTATAGTCTGTTCACAGTTAATTGAATATATTTGATAGCCCTGCTTAGGATCTACTTTCTTCTCATGTTTTATCAATCCGTTATATGTAAGATCAACACCGCCATGGACCGTTTCATTTTATTCATGTGTCATTCAACACGAAAGCTTGGATATTTTTTATGAAAGTGTATTAATAATACGAAAATTCGTGTTATTATGTTTGTAAAACAAATTATCACTTCAGTAACCATAAATGTACATATTACATCGCCAATACAACGCCAAGCCTTATAACTGCTTTTATTAATTCTCTGAAAACCTATCACGTTTGGTCACAAATTAATTTCTGAGTTCGAGTGTTGCAATCAAGCAATATTTTTGGTATGCGTTGTACTCGTGTTGAGCATTTTTCTTGCAGCCAATGAACAATGTGCTGCAAGTTCGGAGATATTGGCATTAAACATCCATGTCAAAAAGAGGTAGGAAATTCTACAAATCGGGTTAGCTGCAAGGAAAACTGGGTACTGGTNGCATTAAACATCCATGTCAAAAAGAGGTAGGAAATTCTACAAATCGGGTTAGCTGCAAGGAAAACTGGGTACTGGTGACTTGGTGTGTACGGTACCGGTCATAAATAATGTTAAATGCTGCTGGTCTGCACCGCTCCCCTTGCCCCATCCCCACTCCTGCGAGCGAAACAGTATGCAAAGTACAGAGTAGTAATATGAGAATCGGGCGGCGATTTACAAAGGCAAGTCACCACGATAAGCCTATCGAAACTCGTGCGCCCCTGACTTTCAACGGATTGAATTTCTAGAGTTGCCTTTGAAAGAATGTTCTGGTCATTTCCCGAGCCTCTCTAAGCGAGACTTGGGATGCGGGGAACCTTCTAGATCAGCGCGACTACTTCAGCCGCGACGGGCCTCCAAGCTGACAGTCTATGGAGTTTGGAGGATTGCGCGGCCATAAGAGACAGGTGTGCGAAGACAGCTAAGCGACGAGTGGCGGCGAGAGTGACCAGCGGGAGTGAAGTCTGTGGACTGCGAGCATCGGCGCAGTGAAGGGTGAGACTGACGGGCGGGACTACTGAACTGGATGCGTGAGTGTAAAACATTGGGAATTATGACAACAGACAATATTGAGTGTGAATTAAGTGACTGTAAACATATAGAGGCACTGATAATAATTATTAATGTAATTCAGATAGACATTACATATTGCTATCACTAAGAATAAAATTAGATAGACAGTTCAATGTTGTAAATACTAGTTGTGTGAATAAATTAAAACTGAAATTTAGTTATTTCATTTTTATTAATACTTTCATCCCTCACGAGCTCTGCTAAGTCCTTCTAGCGTCTTGTAATATCATTCATGTGCAACATATGTCGACGGTCGTGTACACAGCGACCGAACGGCTTAGCCGGAAGCCTATACATAAAGACTGTTCGTGCGATAAAAAGAGAACTTTTGAAATCAACCTTAGAAAAAAGTCACTGCTACTACCTGCATATATTTTAACGGGCGTACTAAGTATCATGTACCCAGTACAGTTGGTAACGATGGAGGGAAAGCAGTACCATGTCTTCACATCGAATTAAAAGTTAGATAAACATTTGTAAAAACTTTAAATAATTCCTTTCACTTTCTGTTTATTTCAATGCATCTAAGTGTAAGTACTGCAAGATTTGTGAAATATTTACTTTTCTAATAATTTCAGTTTCAATTGCCTGATGCATAAATAAAGTGATGAAGCCCACGCCAGGGTTAATTTTACTTATGGCGAAAGAATACGCAATGTTCATACAAGTAGATCTTAAGCAAGGGTCTCAAAAATGATCAATTTACCGTGAACAGCCTACTAAACCAGTAAGTAATGTAGCATACACGCAGTCACAGACTGTGATTTATTTTCGGAGGTTGATTGCAAAAGTGTTTATTTCGCCATGAACAACAGCCTTGACTTGTACGGCTCCTGCTGTTGACGTCCAACCGGAAGTAATAATTCAAGTGAGCAGCGGAGCCACGCGCAGAGCTCTAGTCATGGGTAACTCACGGAAATGTCCGGTGTTGGCGCGCTAACACAGGCGCGCCTCACCGAGTTGGCGTGGCGTGTCGACTTAATTGCGGGCAGTGGCGCAGCGCATGTGCCCTGTAACGAGCATGCCGCGGACAGGAGCTGGCGCGCAGTAGCCACTACATACTTGCTCTATGGCGCGCGATCGGCATTCGCGCCCGGCGCGGCGCGCTTCGCCAGTCGTTGCCGTTGACAAATACAAACAAGTCTTGTCACTTTGTTTGCATGTACATTTTGTGTTGCTGTGTGCTGCATACTGAGCGTACGGCCGTGTAAGTGATTAGTATGTGTTAGGCAAGAGCATTCAAATCCAAAATTTCAGGCTCAATTGTGTTTTAAAACTATTCATAAATAAACACGTCTTCGTAATATTGTTAAGAATTTCATATTTTCTTTGGCTTCTTGCCCGTTGTTGTAGATGGAAGTAAATAACTGTTATTAAATATAATTTAACTATTAGAAAAGTAGTTTGGAAAACGTAGAAAAATAAAATGAATAAAACGAAGGTCTAATAATTTATTGTTGAATTCGCGGTACCCTAGCCGCGTCTCGAGTTAAAACGGATTTATTTTGCCGTATTTTTCATGCAATGTAATACAGACGCTTCGCCGACCACATGTAGCAGTGATATTTTCTGAAACAAAACAACTGCAAGTGCATAAAGTAGGGCAGGGTGCTAAGAACTTACATTTTTAGCTAGTGGCAACATTTTTTTTTACTAGATGGATGGCATCGTAAAACGATACTTCAAGTATAATCGATACAACTAATATCGATATTTTTTTTTTCGATATCCATTTCACTAGCTCACTGCGCCACTGAGTCGTGATTGACATGTTTCCAAGGAGTCTGAGTTAGCGCATCGTGCGCAATGGAAGCAGCGCTGTGTTGCCCATCTCCACAGAGCACGCGCGGGCCGGCCTGGGCGTCTGTTTGCACGGCTGGGCACTTGAGCGAACAGCGCCGGTCTTTTACAACAACAACTGCGCGCGCGTAGTGGGCGTAGCGTCGGGACTGCAACACCCGACGTTCGTGCCTCCGCAGCTGACTGCGTATTTAGTATGGGGAGCCGGCCATTCGAGCGCCTTGCAAACGTTCTTCAATAACAACTGCAAGTGGTATTATTGTTATTCTCGTGTCTGAAACATTTTGCGCACAGCTGAAATAATACAACGAAACACAAAAATTACGTAACAACACCAATTTTGACCAATACCTTGCAACTTCGAGATAAGGTTTATTCTACTCAGGTGAGGAACAAAACGAGATTTCTTATGGGAGAGATTGGCATAGGGAAAATTTCTGCGGCTAGGTGCGCAGTGTTCCAAAAGGTAACTTTTAATTAAAATTTTATGCTACGTCGAAAAAAAAAAAAAAAAGATAAGGATTTTACTTAGTTGCGAAGATATTTCATATTTGATTTATGATCATTGCAATTATCCTGTTTTTTAGTGTAGAAAATAGAGCAAGTGCATTCTTTCTGTATTGCCTATGACAGTTCATCTTCGGTGCAAGAAGAAGGGCACGTCGGGCATTTTAGCATATTTCCCATAGTTTGGTCTTCACCGCATTCGCACTTGATGTTGTCAGCATCGATGTATCCCCCATCTGGCTGGGTTGGCTTTCTACCTGCCGACTCCTTACTCTTTTCAAAGATTTCCATACAATCCAGGTTTCACTGTGGCCGGGTGACCCCGCTGGGAATCGAGCCCCGTATACTGTCACAGCAAGTGTTTGCACCAAGCAATTAAATAAATATATACACACATTAAGGACGTCGTTTACGCCAATACACAGTTCTGTTGTTGCAGGAAAACCCAGAATGACATAAAAAAAAGGAACACCGTAAATAAGATAAAACCAGTTAAAGTCAATAGATATGTATATAAAACACAGAAAATTCCGTAGGAGGCAGTGAGTAATTAAAAAAAATCAGTTTGCCTGAGGAAAGAGGAGTTACCGTTTCCCGAAACGCTGCAACTGTTTCTTGTTCATCTGTATTCACTGGCGAAACGTTTTTAGTTACTCCCTTCTCCCCACCTCCCTCTTCCAAACAACATATATTTTGGGCCCCCTTCAACTAAACAATTTTTTTTTGCATAATACATTCATTACCTAATTTTTATTTATTTACTCGATTGACAATAAATTAAAATTTTGTATACGAAAATAATATTTTCATAACTAAGTACGACTGAAATAAATAGACTGAATGAGTAAAATAAAGAGGAATGCATAAATTAAATTAATACAAATTTATGAATAAAAAAACTATAAGAAAGCACAAAATAAAATGAAAACGTAGCCAAGCCACAAATTTTCTTTGAAGAGATTACAAATATTATTTTTAAATATTTCATAGCACATTGTCGTGTTAAACCATCCAGTCGCATTGTCCTATTTTAGCCCGAATGCTTTTGTCATCTAAGATCGTCGCGTCGGCTANTCGTGTTAAACCATCCAGTCACATTGTCCTATTTTAGCCCGAATGCTTTTGTCATCTAAGATCGTCGCGTCGGCTAATTCTGCCGCCAGTAAAAGTGAATGTGTTAGAAAAGACAGAAATACGAACACAACACCGGTAATGCAGTACGTCAACTGCTCCTCGAGTTGTGGGTCATGTGCACATCTCGAAATAAGCACACACAAAATAACCAGCCAAAATTTCTGAGCCACCCACCCTTCGGAGACACTCCTGTCTGTGTTGTCTTTGATGTTGCAGCCACGTTTATTTGTACGTATCGGTATTTACAATCCCCTTTGTACCTGCGATTGAATTTTTTTTTCTTTCTCTTTCAGTTTGTGATTACTGGCTTCATTACTTGTGGGGTTTGCGTTTGACGTTTCTATTTTCTGTAAAAAATTTTTTTCTGTGGCGTAATTCTTCTATGGCACACGTCCATAGAAGTGTTCCATTCAACTATTGTGCTCCCAGCAAAATGCCCACTTGAACGTCCTTACGTGAGAAAGGCAGGAGTAGATCAGTTATCTGCACATCTGAATTCTGCAGTTTTTTTTTTAACATTACAAGCAAGTTTGTTTCTAACACAAACAATAACTTCTCATACCTAGCAGGAATATTGTTTCACTGCTGGGGGAAATTATTAAAACGTAGACTTAACAATTTATCCAGAAATGTTCGTAAAATTGCGGACACTGTTTTCTCAGCAATGGACTTCCAGTAAATTTCAACACGGATTCTGAGAACTCGCGTATTTTCCATAAATCCGATACGTCGTTATTTTGTACGTTTCCGATTTACAAAGCGAGATCGCAAAAACTTAAGTTTTATTTTCTTTACGCGTGTGTTTCGCTGTTTATTAACAATAAAATACAAAAATTAATTTTTATAACCTTTGCTATCAAGCGGGATTCGAAGACGAACCAAAACGTTCTTTCAATCCATCACTCTCACCTCTCACCTGGATGGTTTAGTTGATATAAGTAAATTTTTTGTATGTTAGGGACACAGACATATTTTCAGTTTCTGGTAAGGTTAGTGTTTGAAGGGTTGCCGTCTGTTAAATGTGGTTTGTGACACTATTCGATGTTCAAAGGTGCAGATGTAAGTGGAGTTAGTTTCCTAAATTCCGCCAAGAAGGGCTCCGTGTAACTTCGGTAACGTTCGCCCTCGAAGCCAGAAGCTATTGGAAATACGCAGAGATTACGTATTTTATATAACCAAAGCTTAGTTCCGTTTATTTTTTTGTCTTTACGGACCGCGCTCCCTTACATTAACTATACATTTCCGTATACAATATATCAACACATCTCGTTGAACAAAAACCATTTGGGTACACATTTATCGACATTTACACTCTCATTCTGGCGCCCTTTTACTAAATTTAGGTCGGAAAATGTATGTAGTCTGTGTCACGGACGAGTGCAGTTTGAAAGTTCTGAAATTAGTCTTGAGTACATTTATTCCCATGGCAAATATTTTCTGATCATCTGCGAAACACCTGTAAAGAGGACTGCCTTCAGAACTGTCAAAAAAATTGCATTCGTTCACGCGAGAGACAGAGAGAGAGAGAGAGAGAGAGAGAGAGAGAGAGAGAGAGCTTTCGTTGTTACGAAACTGCTGCTAGTCTGAGTGGCCCCTTACATTCTCACACGAATGTGGCTGAGTAGAAGAAGCCGAACTAACAAGCTGAGAGTACGGGGGAAAGCAGGATTTGGTGGAGGAGGTGTAGCCTAACTTGTTGGTGGGCGGTTTGTACTATGATCCTGGATGGGGGGTGAGGTAGGGCGGCAAGGAGGTTAATTAATGAGGCGGTGTGGCGGCAAGGAGAGTGCCGCAGGGGTTCCTCTAGCAGGAGTTAAGCAGGATGAACGACTTCCTGCCACGATGTACCCCCACCACCCACCCCTCTTAAAACTCACCCATCGGCCGGCATCTTGGGACACCGCATCCAAACCACACCTCCTTGAGGCGGCGTGCATCGACTGTCCACTTGATCCACGGCCCACGCACACAGTACTTAAGGTCACCGCCTGGTTGAAGGAATTGTGCACGTCTGAAGTCTAAAAGCGTGGGAATTATAGGGGCGACCGAGACATGCGCAACAAGCCTCTCGTCGCCTCTACGCGCAAAGCACTGAACTGGCGTGCAGTCTTGCCGCCGATAACGCGCCACTGCGAGACTTTCAGCGGAGACCCTGGAATTTTACGACGTAATAATAAAAACAAATGTTTGATACACGTCCCTATTCCTTTTTCGATGTTTCATACCGGAATGTTCGTACCTAAACATGACCGTGAAAACACCCGTTTGAGCCATTTTCACTATCACAAAAACATGCTTAAGAGAGAAATGGGGGAACTGAAAAACGTATACAGGCGCGTAACGTTTCTTAAATGCTATTCGCAAGCAGAATTCACTCAAACACGTTGGACGGTTTTTTTAGCAAAACTTTTTCTGCTGGAGCTCTGCTCACCGTTCGGCGGCCTACCGAGGCGGCCATCTTAAGAATACAGATGCCAAACACCCTCTCACACAGCAACTAAGTACAGAAGCGACACACTCGTGAATTGCTTCGAGCTCTTATTTTAACGGCGGCCGCGGTTGTATAGTCGTCAAACTACTCGCTTTCCACCCACGGAGAACCAGGTTCGATGTCCGGTGGGGCCGCTCCCGGATTTTTGCGTAACGGAATCGTGCATGGTCAGCGGGTTTTCTCGGGGATCTCCCGTTTCCTCTCCGCCCTCGGATCCCACACGTGTGTGAAGTTGAACGTGTTGCGAAATAACAAAGCTACTTTTAATGCTACTACTCATCGGCTGCTGCCACAGTGAGTAGCCAGTTTTACTCCAAACCAGCACTGAAAACGTTTCTGAAGTTCTGCTGAAGTAGTACTTTCAGGCTATCCCTCCCACCAATGCAATAACCGAATTTAGAAAATTACACCAGAGAGATAATGCCTCACATTCGTGGGCACTCAGAGTAATAATACTTAGTTTAAGAACTATTTCGTACTGGGTACTGCAAACACATATATTTTCTCTCTGTTTTAATTCACATTAATATTACATTAAATATTATTATATGTAGAGAGAATATAAATAAAAGTCAAATTTAACCAAAAATAAGATATAGAATTATTGCACAAGTTTGTGACACGTGGTCGTATATGAGGTGAATTTTTTTTTCAAATGTTGGATTCAAGAAGTGTGAAGAAACCGCGAGAATACTATATACACGTATTCTACCCCCGTCGTGTCGCGCTGGAGACAGCTGCAGGAAGTTCCTGCTCCCGTCAAAGTTTGGCGCGGCCGGTGTGCGGCCGCGCGGCGTCAAACGTCGTTGCAGCAGGTGGCGGCCGCCGGCTGGCGTGTTTGTAAATACCGCGGAGCAAATGGACGACACGGCCTGGCAGGCGCGCTATTAGTAACGGCTGATGTCAGCTCCGTTGAAAGG
>NQII01000032.1:1374981-1394389 GCA_002778355.1 Clitarchus hookeri
GGATTAATTTTAAGTGGCACTAGAATTAAAAAAACTTTTATCTTCAGGTTACTATTGCAATTGGTCCACGCGTTATTTAACACCCCGGAAGAATTTCGAACCAATAAGAAACACGCGGGAAAATGTGGGCTCATTCATTGCCTTCCGCCGTGACAGCAAACAGCCAGTGATGATTTTCATCTGCACGATTGTACACAAGACAGTGGAGTCTATCCTACAGGTCACTGAACTCACGTTCTTCCTGTCTCTCGATTCATAGGTACAGGAAAACTTCTCCAGTATATTGCATTCCACTGTCCTATGTATTTCCGAGCATCAGCTTCGAGTTCATTGGCTGCTGCCATAGTGTGTAGCCAGCTTCACCTCAGACCAGGTGGCACGGGATTCAGTGCTTGTTTCCATGCAGGTCTGTTATTGGCTCAGAGTTCACCTGGACGTGTCTAATGAACTGTGATCAAATTGCAAACATAACATAAATGTTGGCCTCATACATGCGTTTGAAGTCTAGCTAGTCATGAAACGAATTCGCGAAATTTTCCATTCGCGAAATTTTCCATTCCCGGAAAATTACGCGATATCATTTCAGGACAAGATAGACGTGAAACATGTATACACTGAAGTCGCCTTAGCGATTGGATCACAGTTTATTAGGCCCCGCCCACGACGACTCTGAGCCAACAGCAGACTTTTAAAGAACGAAGTAGTGAATCACACACTGCCAGGTGTGAGGTAACACTGGCTACTCTCTGAAGCAACAACTAACGAACAGACATCTGAAGCTCGAGTATACACACGACTGAGGAGTCTATCCTACACGTAATTGAAATCATGAAATTTCCCTGTCCATATTCATAAGCTGCTACCACCGAATTGAAAAAATACAGAGACGAAATGGCGGGGCAATTACTTTGACACGGGCGTACCCATCCACTGAATGGCTGCGCGAGCCTCTGGGGACGGGCCTTGTGTCTTATTGGCTACTGCATGATGCCGAAGGTTCTCTATTGGCTGGGCCACCGGCTGGCGAGGAGGTTACGAGGCACCGATTGGCGAACGGCGTTCCAACATGTTATTCACCATTGACGCCATTTTTCTGGCGTGTGCAACTGGAGCTCACGCAATAACCGGCCATTTCACCTCTGTATTTTGAATTACTCTGTGGTTGTATCATTTCTTCCTGTTTGTTACTGGCTGAGGAGTTTGAACAGGGCGTGTCAGATTCATCGCAGGACCAATCATAAAAAGGAAAACTAGAGTCTGCATGCTTAAAGTCTAGCTTGCAGCCAAAAAGATTTGAAAAATTCGCGTACCTCTATTCAATACCATCCTCCACTTGTGGGTCATGCACTTCTGTAAGATATGCTGGTGTTTTATATCTACTGTACCTCGCTGTTTCCTAATTATCACTTTGAATAATGCGCACCAGTGTAGTTCGGGCAACACTCGGATATTTCTCTGTCCATAAAAGAACTCGTGAGAATATAATCACGCTGTTTCGATATTTTTATCAGATTTATTACAAGGAAACAATGCAACGCCAACAACAGTTATTCGTATATAAAAATCACTTCATTTCTGTAATTGCTTTTTACATACAAAATAGCATTTGTTGAAACACGGCCAACCTGGCAGTCCATTGGCTGTTGTTCAGCCAATAATGAAAGTTTTATGTGGCGTTGACCAATAGGAGAGCAGTAAGGAAGAACGCAAACTAATACTTTGCTAGACACAACACTTAGCATCATTTTCGGTTCTCTTGTTGAACTTTTCTTTTCCGAGTTTCATTGCAGCGTTCCTAACTCTGTCCAACTTGCAAGAGTGAGAAAAATAAATATTTAAGACACGTGATAGTCCGTGAATCGTCTGCAGCTATGCCACGTCACGCTCGAGCATTCGCCTGTTTTCGAGAAAGCGTGATGCAATTGTTATCTCGTTGGAGTTTCGATTCTTCAAGGAACACAAAACCATACCATAGACCAAATGACTTACGAAACTGTTACTGCAAGCGAGAATGCCTGTATTCGAACACACATGGATAGAGACCTGAAGAATTCGCGAATTCATTTTGAGACAAGCTAGAATTCAAAACACGTGTGTTTATGTAATTTTAGCCATTGGTCAACACGGTGATCGACACCTCCTGGATAAGGCTGGTCCAATCGTCGCCTTCCACTGTGACAGCAGACAACCAATGCACAGTTGACATCGGCACATTTGTACATAAAACTGTAGAGTCTAGCCTACAGGTCGCGAATTTTTCATGTGTCTAAATATGGAATGATGGAGTCACGAATGGTCAAAAGCAGAGATGGGAAAATTTTGAAGATTAAGGGGCATCCCTAGGCGTCATATGTGTTTCATTTTAAAAAGTGGTGTATATTCTAATTTAAAAAAAAAATAATATTATAATGTAAATCTTTTTCAGGGCAGAAATGAAAGCCGATATTTTGTTGCCAATTCATCAGTTTGGTTACTGAAACATATTAATGCGGTCGTTGAAAAGTGTCCAATCCAGCAAAAATAGCTGTTAGTAGCTCTCTGTTTGCGATATGCATTCTTCCTGTAAAACAGTATTTCAAACTATAGCGGCAATGCTGTATGTTTTCTGAACGGATTGCTGTATTAAAACCCTTTAGTAACCGCTTACAACTCTGAGGAAACAGAACACACGCAAAGCTTGCTTATGCTAATCTACGTCGCCATCGCAGTGCTTCCTTGCGGCCAGATGTGACATTGAGTCGCTTGGTATTACTACTAAGGATTCTCCTTAACTTTTTCCAGCCACTGTCTCTTGTCTCTGGGACGTTGCAGAAGAAGTGGCTTAATTGGTCTGTACAGTTAGGGTCATCCGATTCTCGTGAAAAACTTTCCGCACACGCTAGATTTAAATACCCTACGGGCATACCAACGGTTTTCTTTTTCTTATTGGCGGCGTGTGTTTGTGAGAAGACATTTTCTTACTTGACTGGCCAATCAGAACTAGTTTACTCCTATACTGTACGTCTGTGATTCGCAGGCAGACGCCTAATACGCGTAAAACCAACGATGAAAGTGGAACTGATCTAAAGTGTTATGAAATACAACTGGTCGTAAAACGCATTCGCGAAAATCGGGTGTCCCTACGTATAGTCTGTAAACACAAGAAAATATCACACAACAAGAAGTCCCTCAGGCGTGGCAGACACAAATCGTTGTTGTGGCTACATTTCTTAGTTTAATAAACACCTGCGGCCAATAACATCAAGCACAAAAAAATAATTATTGGTCCCGATGTATGGCAAAGCATTATATATTTTAACAGTCCTGCAGAAAAAAAAGTGTTCTTTGCGACGCTTAATTTGAGAACAAGCAGACATATGATTTTCGCGAACATATTTATTTGCAGGGCTGTACTTCAATACTCTTTGTGAATAATGCAGACTTACTTTGGTTAGGGGCAGTGATATTTCCCGAAAAGATTTCGAGAAAAGATACAATTCCAAGTACTGCGAGGTCATCCAGCG
Source organism: Clitarchus hookeri (assembly GCA_002778355.1). Classification (NCBI taxonomy): domain Eukaryota; kingdom Metazoa; phylum Arthropoda; class Insecta; order Phasmatodea; family Phasmatidae; genus Clitarchus; species Clitarchus hookeri. Next base: position 1,378,485 of record NQII01000032.1, read on the forward strand.
GTTTTGATTGGCTGAAACATGTTCTGGTCAGTGTTAACTATCGGCGCACGAATCACGAAGTTTCAGTGTCAGAATTACGGAATCCTGAGTGGCTGGGTCACATGCAGAAACGACAGCAGCAAGCAATGGAAGTAAGACAGCAGCCGAGGTATGTATATAGTATTGAAGTCTACCGTGTGCTCTGATTTTTTTTCGCGAAAAGTTGTTGGCCCTAACTTTAGTCACTAACAGCCTGTTTATGTGAAAATACATTTTTGTACTCGAGCGGGGCAGTTAGAACTAGTTTACTCCGGAACTGGACTGGCAGGCACTTAAGACGGGTAGAAGTAGAAATCGTTCAACCAGGGAAGTGGACGAGTGCAAATGAACCTCCACGCCATTGCACGTATATGCACTTACCTATGCTGTGATTGTACCTTGCAGAGACTACCACGAACATGGAACATGGATTACTCAGTACTGACACACCGTAATGAGAAAAAAATGAGTGCAGGAACTTGGTATGTGTATGTACGCATAATCCTCCAGTGCTGACACAAGGATAGCAATCAGACCTTCAAGGTCTGACCTTCAAGGAAAAAAAAAATAATGACTCATTGTATTTCAGAAAACGTTAGCTCACATCCTTTTCAGTGAGTGGAGACGATTATTATTATTCTTACTCGTCTGTATTGTCTGCCCGCGAATCACATGCGTTCAGTGCCGGAGCAACCTATACTTTCGAATTTTACGGTCACGCAAGACACGGAATTCTAGCATATGCGTGAATCTTTTCGTGAAAATCAGGTATCGCAGCCCGATTCCTGGTTTCATCTAAATTATGATGACGCAGATAAAGATACTAACGAACTGTTATTCTTCTTGTTTCTGCCAGGTATTAAAAGCGCGACTACAAGTACAATCGCACACAGCTTTACTAGAGAGATGTTATTTTTAACCCTCTCACTCTCAAGCGACACAAAGTGATGTAATATGTCAAACTGTGATTTTAATGCTGTATCTCACATCGGAACAAGTGAACAGTGGGCAGTATCAGTAGCTGTTTATGATCTTAATAATGTTTATCAACGAACATTAGCGACCATCACAGGTCGCTAATGTTCACACAACCATTCAATCCCGATTTAATTTATGAGCTCAAGTGAAGCGGTCGGTTTAATTTTTCCGATGGCCGCTATACTTGGGTTGATTGAACAACGTACCACGTGTTCATTGAGGTCAGCATCAACAATTCACAGATGAGAGATGCAGACAAACAAATCTAATTTCTCCCAAAGAATACACTCAATACACCGGACAATGATTCCTCGTGTCAAGTGCCATCTATAAATATCCTTCAAGCGCAACACGTCCTCGATTACGGGATATTGAAACTGAACGGGTTTAAATCATTACGCTGCCTTCCTATAAAAGTCGCACTGCATTGGTCACTGTGGCTGAAGTTGTTCACACGACAAGGTTCAGCAATTGTTTGTTCCTGCAGCAACTAGAAGATAGAACAGTAACGCACTGCGGGACTAGTGATGCAGTTTGGTTGCTTCTACCTTGCAAAACTATAACCAAACTGCCAGATATTTCTCAGTCTGCGATTGCTTGGAAATTACGTTCTCCCGCACACGCTAGCATGTGGCTGCCCATTCTCCTAGTAACACGGCTACACTGTAATCTAATTGGGGTGAAAGCAGCGACGTTGCATGAATATTTAAACAAACAACGTTTCGACATGTCAAGTTTGTAAATAAGTGATTACTAGGGACACCCGAATTTCGCGAAAAAAAATTTCGCGCATGTTAGGTTTTAATACCACACGTGTATTTCAGCAATTTCCTTTCGCTTATTGGTCGCGTGTCTATGCAAGAAAACGGTATCTTACTTGGCTGTCCAATCAGAATTAAGTTACACCTGGAGTGTGCATCTGTGATACGCGAGCATACACTTAAAACGCATAACATGTAAATCATACAATCACGAAAGTGGATCTGAGTTAAGTGTTATGAAATACTACTCGTTCCTCAAATATTTTCGCGAAATTCGGATGTCCCTAGTGATTACTCAGGTACTGAATATTATAATGCGAGAGATTCCTCGGGACAGTGACTTATAAAGCGCGTAATGAATCACGCAACACAATGTTAGAAAAGCCGTTAACTCGTTCCGAGACAGAATACGCTGTCGTGAGAGACACAAAATTCATCAGTTCACTTCTTTTACCTAGCCGCATATTATTCTAACGTCGTCGTTATTACACTCGCAGACATTATGCTCGTATACTTTATGGTTTCTTTCTTGCAGTTCAAGTCATTTCATTCTCATTCAACGCTCGAGATAAGCTGAAACATACAGTAATTGTGCAAGTCGTTAAAAGCTGGCATTGACACTTACGTACTTTCCACGGTCGAATGTCCGTACNTTACGCTGCCTTCCTATAAAAGTCGCACTGCATTGGTCACTGTGGCTGAAGTTGTTCACACGACAAGGTTCAGCAGTTGTTTGTTCCTGCAACAACTAGAAGGTAGAACAGTAACGCACTGCGGGACTAGTGATGCAGTTTGGTTGCTTCTACCTTTCAAAACTATAACCAAACTGCCAGATATTGCTCAGTCTGCGATTGCTTGGAAATTACGTTCTCACGCACACGCTAGCATGTGGCTGCCCATTCTCCTGGTAACACATCTACAATGTATTCTAATTGGGGCGAAAGCAGCGACGTTGCATGAATATTTAAACAAACAACGTTTCGACATGTCAAGTTTGTAAATAAGTGATTACTAGGGACACCCGAATTTCGCGAAAAAAAAATTTCGCGCATGTTAGGTTTTAATACCCCACGTGTATTTCAGCAATTTCCTTTCGCTTATTGGTCGCGTGTCTACGCGAGAAAACGGTATCTTACTTGGCTGTCCAATCAGAATTAAGTTACACCTGGAGTGTGCATCTGTGATACGCGAGCATACACTTAAAACGCATAACATGTAAATCATACAATCACGGAAGTGGATCTGAGCTAAAGTGTTATGAAATACTACTGGTCCTCAGATCTTTATCTTTTCGTGAAATTCGGATGTCCCTAGTGATTACTCAGGTACTGAATATTATCATGCGAGAGATTCCTCGGGACAGTGACTTATAAAGAGCGTAATGAATCACGCAACACAATGTTAGAAGAGCAGTTAACTCGTTCCGAGACAGAATACGCTGTCGTGAGACAAACAAAATTCATCAGTTCACTTATTTTACCTAGCCGCATGTTATTCTAACGTCATCGTTATTACACATACAGACATTATGCTCGTATACTTTATGGTTTTTGTCTTGCAGTTCCAAGTCATTTCATTCTCATTCAACTCTCAAGATAAGCTAAAACATACAGTAATTGTGCAAGTCGTTAAAAGCTGGCATTGACACTTACGTACTTTCCACGGTCGAATGTCCGTACNAAACATACAGTAATTGTGCAAGTCGTTAAAAGCTGGCATTGACACTTACGTACTTTCCACGGTCGAATGTCCGTACAGTTCTCATTCGCCGAGGCCATCAACTTACCTGAAAAGCAAACAAGAGCACACCATCACTCTCAGTACTTTATTTCCCTAAAAAGTATTTCAACATTAATGAGCAAAATCAAGATACACAGCGCTCATAAAAGCGTGCTGGTTTAATGGTTAATTGGACTATATAGAGAACGATTAAACGTTCAACATGCGCTTTTTTTTTAGTCTTAAGTTTACAATTAGTAATATTCACCACACAGTGGAGGTCTGTTTGACCATTCTACGTCTTAAGGGCTCTGTTTATCAAGCCTGCAGCCACAGAATTAAGATGTGAAATCAATTTTAAGGAAATTCCTTCTCAATGCATCGATTTTGAAGATAAACTTTAAAATAAAAGTATTCTAGATAACATTTCTTAATATAATATAATAATAAGAGCTTCAAGCACGTTAAGAAGTCTAACAATTTTTTTATGTTTACTGTTTTTACTTTCTAAAATTTGACATTGAAATTTATATTTAAAAATGTGAAATTATATATATACATATATAGTTCTTTAAATACATTAACGTGGCAGTATACTCTGAGAAAAATGCGTTGAATATGTTTTTGTTCAGAACAGTTAGGTATCTTTAAAATTGTTAGACAGAGAAGGAAATTCTTGAAAATTGATTCCCCAATTAAAGTTCGTGGCTGGAGACTTGAAGGGCAGAGAAATTAAGATATTTATTATATCAAGTTTTCTGTTATTGACCAAGTTTGGTTTTTAATGACAGCATTTCTCGGCAAAGCCAGCAAGGCTTGCCGCCAACTGTACAGCTTAAAACCTTTCGTCGTGTTCTGTGTTAACAATTTTTCGAAAACACCATGTCCATAACACAAAATATATTTCAGTAATGTAATATTCGTATTCCCAAACAAAAATAAATAAATAAACAAACAGATACTTTGTTATTTAACAAACATACAGTTCTCTGTGGAAAGAGCACTTCCAAATTAAATTGTGAGTCCCACAAATATACATTGTCGCTCTTTGAGCAAAGTGAAGTGAAGTGAACTTATTTGGGCGGCTTTTAACATCGAGGTCTTGAGAGCCGATGAGGGTGAAGTGAGGTGAGTATGAAGCAACGCCGGAATGAAAGGGCGGGGGAAACGAGAGATCCCCGAGAAAACCCGCCGACCAGCGACATCGTCCGGCGCGATTCCCACATGTGATGATCCGGGGGCGACCCCGCCGGGTTCGCCTGGTTAAGAAGTCAGTATTCTGACCACTACACCACCGCGGCCCCATGTTCTGCTGTAGGAACAATATTCATAGTTGCAGGTACAATAACTGACAAGCCCCAGATACCATATAGGTATGCTAATTGCTAATGCATTATTACGAAATAGTTCTCATGCGAAATGTTATTAAACTGAGTGCGCACGAATATNGGTATGCTAATTGCTAATGCATTATTACGAAATAGTTCTCATGCGAAATGTTATTAAACTGAGTGCGCACGAATATGGTGCGTTATCCCTTTGGTGTAATTGTCTAGACTTAGTTAAGCTTTGTTTGCTTTATGCGGATGAATAGCCTAAAAGAACTTTAGCACGGATTCAGAAAAGTTGGAACTAACAAAGAATGGAATATACTTGAAGAATACAGCTAGAGCTGAAACAGCCAACGTGCGAGTAATGAACGTGCACGCATCAGAATGAAAGAAGGTATTTTTACGAAACGGTTCGTGATCACAGTGTACGTGTCGTATAGGAACATCCTCGACGTGTATATGCTGTTCACGGTAAAGTGAGCACTTTTGAAAGCCCTATCATTTAGAAAAATAGCAAATAAAAATATTTTATTTTATCCATAGACGTTAACTTCCGAGTGCGGTGGAATATACGCACTATGTTTACTACTTAGACGCCAATATTTATTTAAAATGTGGTTAAAGGGTCAAACTTGACTGAAAAGAAAAAGTAACTAGGGCTTCGAAAGTGCTCACTTTACCATGAACAGCCCATAGACGTGTAGGAAAAGGCGATATTTTATTTTGTGTTATGTACTTAAGGGCTTCAGCCAATAAAATTGTAGGAGAAAAGACGAACAAGAAATTATTTATTGCATTAAAAACAATATCTTATTTCGTAAAGAAAACTCACTTTATTATTTCCCTTTACTTATTTAAAAATACGTGTAAATTGTAAGTAATAATTTTAATTTTGTATTGCATTATTATGTGCAGTATGTACTGACAGAATAAAGATGCAAATGAAATGAAATATTATTTGCTAAAAATCACAATTTTACTAAACACAAATAAATTTATATTTGTTTGTTATTTGTTGAACACAAAGACAAGTACATTCACTATGAACCACGCATTTCTGTAAACGTTCTGGATATACGTCTCTTACGTAAACGAAATCAACCCATTTCGACCCAGCGTACACAATTGTGTACATTACTCATCTGTGCGTAATTTTTGGCATGTATTGCATACTGCGATGTTTAATGAGCAATGATCTTACCTGTGGGTAAATGATTCGCGAACCGTCTTACTGACCTAGGTCATAATTGGTTCATATAACTGTCGCCGAACATATAACCTACAACTCATCGGCTGTGACAACGAAATAAGTGTTGTGTTGACTTAAGTACAGCACGGGTCGTAAATTATTTTCTTTGCAACACCTTAAAACGTAAATTAAAGTGGTTCTGGAAAGGTTAATCGCGAACCGACAGTCTCGCCACGAACTCCAGTCCCACACTCCACCAAGATGGCGTCACTAGCCAAAATCAAAATGTGGCAGGACGCCATTCGCCAATCAGCGCCTCGTAACTAACTCACCAGCCGGCAGCGCAGTCAATAGGCAACCTTCCGCTACGAGAGAGATACTTTTGTCAGGAAAAGGGATCGCAGAGGACGAANGGTATGCTAATTGCTAATGCATTATTACGAAATAGTTCTCATGCGAAATGTTATTAAACTGAGTGCGCACGAATACGGTGCGTTATCCCTTTGGTGTAATTTTCTAGACTTAGGTCAACTTTGTTTGCCTTATGCGGATGAATAGCCTAAAAGAACTTTAGCACGGATTCAGAAACGTTGAAGCTAACAAAGAATGGAATATACTTGAAGAATACAGCTAGAGCTGAAACAGCCAACGTGCGAGTAATGAACGTGCACGCATCAGAATGAAAGAAGGTATTTTTACGAAACGGTTAATTATCATAGCGTACGTGTCGTATAGGAACATCCTAGACGTGGATATGCTGTTCACGGTAAAGTGAGCACTTTTGAAAGCCCTATCATTTGGAATAATAGTCAATAAAATTACTTTATTTTATACCTAGACGTTAACTTCCGAGTGCGGTTGAATATACATACTATGTTTACTACTTAGACGCCAATATTTATTTTAAAATGTGGTTAAAGGGCCAAACTTGACTGAAAAGAAAAAGTAACTAGGGCTTCGAAAGTGCTCACCTTACCATTAACAGCCCATAGACGTGTAGGAAATGACGATATTTTATTTTGTGTTTTGTAATTAAGGACTTCAGCCAATATAATTGTAGGAGGAAAGACGAACAAGAAATTATCTATTGCATTAAAAACAATATCTTATTTCCTAAAGAAAACTAACTTTATTATTTCCCTTTACTTATTTAAAAATACGTGTAAATTGTAAGTAACAATTTTAATTTTGTATTGCATTATTATGTGCAGTATGTACTGACAGAATAAAGATGCAAATGGAATTAAATATTATTTGCTAAAAATCACAATTTTACTAAACACAAATAAATTTATATTCGTCTGTTATTTGTTGAACACAAGACAAGTACATTCACTATGAACCACGCATTTCTGTAAACGTTCTGGATATACGTCTCTTGCGTAAACGAAATCAAACCCATTTCGACCCAGCGCACACAATTGTGTACATTACTCATATGTGCGTAATTTTTGGCATGTATTGCATACTGCGATGTTTAATGAGCAATGATCTTACTTGTGGGTAAATGATTCGCAAACCGTCTTACTGGTCTAGGTCATAATTGGTTCATATAACTGTAGCCGAACATATAGGATACTTCTCATCGGCTATGACAACGAAACAAGTGTTGTGTTGACTTAAGTACAGCACGCGTCGTAAATTATTTTCTTTGCAACACCTTAAAACGTAAATTAAAGTGGGTCTGGAAAGGCTAATCGCGAACCAACCGTATCGCCACGAACTCCAGTCCCACACTCCTCCAAGATGGCGTCACTGGCCAAAATCAAAATGTGGCAGGACGCCATTCACCAATCAGCGGCTAGTAACTAACTCACCATCCGGCAGCCCAGTCAATAGGTAACCTTCCGCTGCGAGAGAGATATGGTTTATTTCATATAAGAAGGCCACATTCTGACAGTCAGTGAGTGGCAACGTAATGTATTCAAGACAAATAACGCGCCATTTACAAAATCCTGTATTAGCTGATGCACGAACGAACAGAAATTTATATTACGTTGGCTATTCTGAGAGCAGTGCCGGCGCACATCAGATAAGCAGAAAATACGCGGATAAGAAAGAGTTCTTAGATTAATTAATACATTTTATTTTAAGTGGTTATAAAACAGCAGTTTTTAGTTTTAGAAACGAAACTTGGTGATAAAATAGTAATGTATAGGTGTTCAAAATGAGATGCACAATAAAACGATCCGTATCCAAATGTAAGGAAAAAATCGAAACCTTTTTCAAGTTTCCAGACTCTCCAACCATGTGCTGCCATCTTGCGAGGGACAGGCGCGTCATCGGTTACAACACGACCTTCCACGCTATCTGTTATCCATATCCCGAACTACACCCAGAAACATATTATAGTTTTGTTGTTTAGAATAACGTATTTACGCGCATATACAAATGGTTTTATTTTCCCTCGAGCTCTGTATAATTTTTAAAGTAGCATACATATATATTTAATGCACAAACGATTTGGTGTACAAGTAATTTATATTCGGCCGGTAATAGTTTGTCTACGTAAATCATACGCCATATTGTTCTCTCGAAACCCATCTCCTTGTTTCCGGAGAAAGTGGGATACGCATGAATAGTTTTTAAGCAATTCTAACGTTATTTCACGACACATATTTCCAACTCGAATATACTAGCAATATCGTCCAAAGTGTGATAATAGATACAACAGACCGTCTCTCAAATGTTAACCCAAATTCACTATCTCGGACAAATTAAAAAGGATTAGCAAATATTTAATTATTTGCAACATTTTTATTTTTACTTTTATAACCTAATTATTTTTTTAGACAGATGTCAGTCTAAAATATCTTAAAATATGTTTAGCATTACAGTACAATGGCAAGTGTATTAGCTGACAGCGTGTTGATATAAAATACAGCCCCGACTTGACGGACCAGCTGATGGCGGAAGGATACGTAGTCATATGTAAACAGTGGCGCTACTTTCGCCGAGCTGTCAAAAAGTGGCCTTCTTATATGGTACAGAATATACTGTTGTCAGGAAAAGAGATCGCAGAAGACGAAGTATGTCTTCCCTCACACGCGGAGTAACTCCCACGGCCAGGTGGAGTCCTGCCGCACTAGCGTACAGGCATGCAGGAGTGGTATCTGCGGGGCGGTGATCCCGCACGGACCGGCATGTGCAGCCACCGCTGTCTTCCCTCACACGCGGAGTAGCTCCAACGGCCAGGTGGAGTCCTGCCGCACTAGCGCACGGACAAGCAGGAGTGGTATCCGCAGGGCGGTGATCCCGCGCGGACTGGCATGTGCAGCCACCGCGGGGCGCGGACGTGTTATCTGCCATCTACCCTCCGGCTTGCAACTCTGCTCCCACGCCGGCCCCAGACGAACACGCACCCCCCGGGAGGGAGCAGGGGGAACAGGACACGCGGAGACAGGGTGGCAGGAGAGTTATGTTCGGTGCACGTGACCCGTGTACGTTCAAGTGAAAGGAAAGGGAGAGGGCGGCGGTGATGCCGAACGTTACGAGAGCTTGCGCACGCGCGCTGACACGCCACGCTCGGGAATTGAGTGCTAAATGAAGGTCCTGTAGCTGCACCGCTTGATGGATAATAACGCCAGTTGTGGCAAAACAATAAAGTCTGGAATAAATTAAGTCCTGAGGTGCACACTTTATATTGCTCTGGAAGTTGTCTCCCGTTTAAACTTCAATGGCTCAGGCGAACACAAATCGCTGATTGTTAATCAGAATACATGTACCGTTTCCCGCAATTGGAATAGAGGACTAATTAAAGAGTTGTTTTTGAAATGTGTACAGTCTCAATTAAAGATTTTTTTTCCCTGATAGGATTGACATTATTAAATTATTATGTAATATTTGATTACGGTGACAAATGTGAAACTATTCATGTATGAAAATTAGTTGGATTTCGAAAGAACTGTTAAGATACTCCCTTCCCTATGCCTTTGACTAGCTTGGTTTTTAAATATTAACTCCGAAAATTAAGTTATGGAGGAAAATACGTAAACCCAAGATGGTAAGGATACATTCCCCTTAAAGATAGTGGAGTGGAGTGGCGAGGTCTGGGTGGATCTTAACATCGACGTCTTGAGAGCCGATTAGGGTAAAGTGAGGCGAGTACGGAACAGCGCCGGGATGCAAGGGCGGTGGACACCGAAGAATCCAGAGAAAATCCGCCGACCAGCGGCATCGTCCGGCACGATTCCCACATGCGGAAATCCGGGAGCGACCCCGCCGGGAAATGAACCCGGTACGCTTTGGGAGGCGGGTAGTCTAATCATTACACCACCGCGGGCCCCCTTAAAGATTGGGAGACCACTTTTTTTTTGTTACACGAAGCAGGACACTTGTCATAAGAAACCTCCCAGTGATTGTTCACGTGTAAAAAGCAGGACTTTTCGCAGGACACTTGGCTAAAGAAGGACCGTTTGTGGCATTTTTGGCTTTTCGCATCCCGCAGGCGAATGCTTAAAGAAAAAAACTGCCCTGCGAAATACAGGACGTTTGGTCACTCCACTTAAAGAGGAAGCTCTTCATAAATTATGGAATGAGTTAGTCATTCAAATTGGTAAAAGACTCGAAGAGTTCGAAGACAGGCAAGAATAGTAGATTTATGATGACCCTTAAAGGGGTATCTGGGCAAACGCTTCAATGAAGTCGGAATACTTCTGATAAGCGGGGACAGGTTTTACTGAGAAAATCTGTAGAATACCGTGTAAAGGCACTAATGAAAAGTGTGTACCTGAGGAAAGAAGAGGAGAAAGTGCCGTGCACTGTCTTAATCATCAGAAAACAGTTGCTGTGCAGGAGGATGGAGGGTGTGCCGGCCTTCGTGCCGTAAAAACTTTCCAATTATACGGAACTTGCCAAATTGTTGCTATTATTTCGTGGCAGACGTAAGGCGTTTAAGGCAGACCTGCTCGGGAGCGATAGGAGGAACTACACTGGCATGCACATCAAGTGCGCNCTACACCGCCATCGCCTCTACGCTCGAGACCCTGAACTGGCGTGCAGTATTCCCATGTTGCCGCCAGTTCCTATGGACACAGATACGTTAATAGCGTGAAAAGTTGTCTAATCCCTTGGATTCAACGTCGTGTGCCACGAGTTTCTTTTTGTACTGGCTGTTACGCACGTATGGTCAACCAAATAACNTGCACATCAAGTGCGCCATCGCCTCTACGCTCGAGACCCTGAACTGGCGTGCAGTATTCCCATGTTGCTGCCAGTTCCTATGGACACAGATACGTTAATAGCGTGAAAAGTTGTCTGATCCCTTGGATTCAACGTCGTGTGCCACGAGTTTCTTTTTGTACTGGCTGTTACGCACGTATGGTCAACCAAATAACGGGAAACACCTCAACGAAATGTTTGTTGTGCAGCTCGCGTGTCGGTCGGTCATTACAGAAACAAGTTCTTCGGGATACTGAGTTCTGCCGTCACATGTGTCGCGCATTAGCTCTACCAATGTCGTGTCGTACCGATCATTGACGACTGGGTTTCGTCCACTGCTGCTATTCGCCGACGATCTCTTGCCACGAGGGATGTATGCCGTCGCCACCTTGGACACTTATGCTCTCGATACGACTAACAAACTGGCAGTCTTCGATACACTTACTTCAACAATATGCCCTACGTCTGGCAGATCGCACGCGCGGATAGGTACTATCTGACCGACGATTTATTTGACAAGCCCAGGAGGATTCATGCGTTAGTAACAAAGTCCACCGGTAGCGAACCAATCGCCTATATGTTAAACATACACATGCGTTCACTAACACAGGCCAGATATGGTAACTGAACATAATCCTCAAACGAAAATGAGATTTTTGCAAGTCTCTAATAAATGTTCCCACATTTGTACCATTCTGTTTCTGTTAACTCTAATTAACGGCCGAAAATAATTTTATTTTCCCCATAATCACGCCACCTCTTTAATGCCATGCTAGATCACAACATGCTAGACTTAACGGTCATTTATACACTACAATCGAAGTAATTTCTTCATAAACTGCTGGGGCCGCGGTGGTGTAGTGGCCTGACTACTCCCCTCCCACCCAGGCGAACCGGGTTCGAGTACCGGCGAGGTCGCTCCCGGAAAGTGAGCACTTCTTAAGACTCTGCGAAATTTTTCCTTTGGGCCAATTTTTATCTTTCCATCACTTTTTAATATAAACATTGCCATGTGACAAATAAACACAGTGTATGCATTCCATCACTCTCAAAAGTTAACGTCCGAGGCTGCAATAAAACACATTCATTAGTGTTTAGTGCCTGTTGATACGGCCTTAAAAAGTGCTCACTTTACCGCCAAGAGACTATTAGAAGCAGGTGGCCGTACTATATATCTTCTTGAACTGCAGTGGACGAGCTCCGACCCTGACCGGCCCGCTACATACATACGTCGGGCTCTCAGAGGACGGGACCTTGTGTGTGCGCCTCACCTGGCCTCGGGACTGTGGTGCATGCGGGGGGCGGGGGCACCTTGAACGCCGACAGCGAGGTTTATTTTGGAGGGCCGGGGAATGCACCCACTGCTGCCAGGGACAGGTGCGCCGAGAGAATACGGCGAGGAAACCCCCCCCCCCCCCCCCCCCNGTTTCCTCTCCTCCCCTGACCTTCACAACATGCGCCCGCACAGGCGATACGGAGAGCTGTTGAGTTGAGAGATTTGGGCGGCTTTTAACAACGGGGTCTTGGGAGCCGACGAGGGTGAAATGAGGCGAAAACGGAGCAGCGCCGGATGTAGGGGCGGGGGAAAACGGGAGATCCCCGAGAAAACCCCGTCGACCATCGGCATCGTCCGGCACGATTCCCACTTGCGAAAATCCGGAGTGACCCGGCCCCGGGGATCGTACCCGGTTCGTCTTGGCGAGAGGCGAGCAGGCAAACCGCTCAGCCACCGCGGCCCCCAATGCGTGGAACTTGTACCAGCTGCGTGCAGGGGCTCAACAAAGGCCTTCTTGTTTGCCAGTAGAACAGTCAAACGCACGAGGTTTGGAGGTAGGCCGGGTTCACAATGTCTTCAAGTTACGCCGCAGAGCACTCACGAATACAGAGGTGAAATTTCCGCTTATTCCGCGAACGCCAGCCGCACACGCCAACAAGGTGATTGAACGGGTTCAGGAGACTCCTTATTAAAATATTGCCTGTAAAATAAGCGTTTGTGCGTACACGCGCTTAGTAAATAAATGGTCTGGTAAAGCTATCTTAACCAGGAGAGGTAAAAAAAAAAAAATTATCTACAGCCACCAGTTTTATACTTTCATCCTATTATATTCAAAGAGAAAAAAATTAGCGACAATGGTTAAAAATAAGTATTTTTAGGGCTTTCTTAAGAATTTTCCTTAAGGGAAATGAAAAAAAATTCACAAAGTGGCAGTTGTAGCTTCATTCGTTGGCTTTCATCCCATGTAGCAATATCCTTGTGTTACAGATTTAATTCGCAATAACTCCTCTTCCCGGAAATGCATTACTCAGTTCTAGGAGGGCCCACCGCAATTGTTCTCTATAAACAGAAGTGACCTTGTGGTGTTCAAAAAATGTTTACTACGAATTTTCCTTAAGGCTCGACTTAGCCTATTATGCATAATTTTTTTTTCTTGTCATAATTTCAGTTTGAGAGGTATCATTGAAGATGTTTGATTATAGAAAATTTACAATTTACTTATAGTTGTTTAATACCTTGGTATCTAATTTTCACTGTGTGTTGTTTCCTGCTTAACTAATTGATGAAATATAAATACGTTCCTGACGTTTTACAACAAGCAGATAACACACACTTAAAATTACGCACAAAAATATTAAACAACTCGTAAAATGCATACTTTCTATAATCTTACATTGTCAGTAATTACTATGAATCCGAAATTATGACGCGAAAACGAAGAATTCCTTTAAAAGACCCAGTGTACCGTCTTACTTGTCTAAGTCATAATTGGTCCATACGACTGTAGCCGAACGTACAGCTTACAGCTCATTTAGCTGTGACAACGAAACACGCTTTGTGTCGACGTAAGTACAGCACGCGCCATAAAGTTATTCGTTAAGGCGCCCGTCTACCTGGCGCTTGAACTGCGTTGCAGAGTGTTCCAAATACACGTTTTTCAACGAAACTATTAAGCGTGCGTCCAATGTACTTATCTACGAAAAGAACACACACTTCAGACGAGAGCTGTTAAGTACTTTCAAAATATCACGTACGTTAGAAACATCAATTCAGAGTACTCCAAAACCGCTAAAAACGGCCTTTCCAAGGCGCTGTAGCTCAAAATGCACGCATCAGATACATACATAACTACTATAGGGGACTGCACTGAACCTTCCTAAAGACTTCCCACTAATGAAATAATATAGTCACCGCTGAAAGTCCCATAGGTACAGGCAGCACGACGAGAACACTGTACGCCAGTTCAGAGCCTTGCGCTTAGCGGCGATGGCGTACTTGATGCGCGTGGCAGTGTCGCCCTTATCGCTCCCGCGCTTCTCGGCCTAAACGTGTGGGAAAAAGGTATAGGTAGACGGGCGGCTTAAAGTGGTCTTGTGGTGTGGGGGGTTTGTGAAGCCACGGGCTCAAGTGACCACGAACCAGGTAACGCCCTTACTCGGTGCGAATATAACACCCCTATCCCCCTTCTCCACCTCTGGCGGGTTTGCGAAATTGGCCTGCTCAGATCGTGGACGCGCACACACGCTCGAGGGCTTGTCCTCGCGGCCCGCGATAATTAACTGCCGAGATGATGGCGCCACGCGCTGGGGAGGGGGAGGCGGTAATTGCAGGGGCGCCACTATCGGTCGAGGGCATCTTCCGTTTGAGGCGCCTGCTCCGCATGCAGGCCTGCCAACTTGCCTCCTCCCCTCCCCCTTCTCTCTACACAGCGCAGCAGCACCCGTCGAACAAGGCGAATAGAACAATTACCACTGTGGAACGGCTCTCGCCGTACACTTGTTAGCCAGGGATGGGGAAATTTCTGCGGGTTCAATGGCCTGTGCGAGACGACGCTTTTTCCGGGAAAAAGTTTGACTGTTCGCTAGAATTCAACGTACTCTACACAAGTGTCACGGGTTCCTTTCCTTGTTGCCAGAGATGTGCGATATTCTCGTTATTAAAGGCTGTCCACGACGAAGTGAGTACTTTGAAACGAACCTTAGAAAAAAGTCACTGCTCTTACCTGCATATATTTTAACGGGTGCCCTGAGGGACATCCTGCCCAGTAAAGATAGTAACGATGGCGGGAAAGTAGTTCCATGTCCAACCGTCGAATTAAAAGTGTTAGATAACCATTTGTGATGACATGAATTATTTATCCCCCTTTCTGTTTTTTAATGCATATACGTGGAAAAAGCAGCAGAAATGTAAAATATTTACGTTTCTAATAATTTCACAGTTTCACTTGACCGGCGAATGAATCAAGTGATGAGGTCCATGGCAGTGTTAATTTTACATAACACGGAAGAATACACAGCGAGCACACAAGTAGATCTTGAGCAGGGCTTTCAAAAGTGCTAAGTTTACCGTGAACAGCCAAAACTTGGTAACGTGCTACACTTCACTGCCCTGAGTCCTGTATCCATTTGAGCGCAATTCGTGATATAATTGGCTACTTAAAACTGCACGGCGTCGCCTACGTGTGAGAACTATTTACTGGAGATCACGGTTGCCGAACCTACAAGCGTCCTTGGGACGGGCCACGCAAGTTGCAGCCAAATAATTACGCGAATTATGCAGATCTCTACTTATTGCCTGGCATACGTGAATGAGGCTAGCGTCCCATTTTATTGGGCCAATCACAAAGGTTGTGTTTGGTCTCCACGTAACTTATCCGAGTCGACTACTTTATCATCCACTCTTACAAGGATAAATAAGCCACCTAGAGTGTTATCGAAAATATACTGACTATTTTTTTTTTTTTTTTTTTTTTT